>DWOO01000054.1:0-11476 GCA_018251055.1 Ectomis asine | reverse complement strand
GTAGTAATATAAATAATATTTTAACGTAAAGATAGGTCATAAAGGGTTTCTAACAACAATAACATTGACTATAATCGCTGCATTTTGTCATTTGCTATGAACATATCCTAAGAAAAATAGACAAGCTTATGTGCTGCGCGTGTGTGTTTTTGCGTGCTATGTACTTTTTTGAGATCACGCAGATAAGAAAAACATGTTCTTTGCACTAAGCGTTAAATCTCATTCGAAATCAGATTTAATACATAATTCTTCATTTACGTTACAGTTGGTATACTGGGAAGATAAAACGTTCTTCATCGAACAGAAATTTATTACATTGTCCGACGGTTTCGTACGCGCCGTGGTGCTGTCGAGACAAAACCTCCTCAATGCTGATGCAGCCGCTCTCCTTAAAGGAATACCTGGTGCGGAAGAGAAACCTGAATGTCCCGAGGAAATTAAACTCTGGCTACAGTCTATCGAAATCTCTAGCGCTAGACTTAGGAAAAAAGATTAAGATTGGGTATTAGTTAGTAACTGCATATATTAAGATTGTTTTGTCATAATTAACGTATACTTACGGTATTTTTAAATTATTTAATAAAATATATTAATGATCTAATGAAAGATGACAGGGTTAGTGGGTATATCAATATAGGTAATTGTAACTATTTATTTGCTTTGTAATGTTCTTGTTATTTATATTACTAAAAGAAAAAAAAGCACAGTACGAGGTCAAGTGATAAATAGCTACTAATTATGACTTAGACTTAGTAATATTTTCTAGGAGGCATTTTTAGGGTTATTAGTATTACATAAAAAATAAAGACATTATCATACAAAATCTTTTGTTTTTTTTACATGTGCCCTTCACGTTAAAATTGAATACAGTTAATTTAAATACATAAAATAAATTTTGATTTCTCATGATTAATTAACCAAATATTGTACCGTATTTATCTTAAAAAAATTATTCATGCCCAACATTTACCGGTGACGAAACCGGTGTACATGGAAAAATACTTAGTTACATTACAAGTTAGAAGGTGCTTTAAACTCCACCGTAGATGTTGTTTTAAGTAAAAAACGGTTTGGTATAACATATGGTTAATAATTGGCCGCAAAAGAAGTATCGTGTTACGAATCGATATAGCACTCTGGCGCTTGTCACAGCTCTGGGTAATGTTACTGTTTGTATAACATGCGCATTATGAACACGGATTTATAGAGTAAATAAAGTGAAACGAAATATGTAGATATATACCTACATATTTCGTTCCGTTATTATAAGTTTATGCTCAAAATTATTAATTATTTCGCAATAAGTACGGATTTCTCAAAGAACTGCCTCTAATATTAATTTATGTTACACTACCGGGTCCAGATGTATTTTTAAATCATCCAGAACATTATCGAAATACCCATATATAATTTTAATCCAATCGATTTAGCCGTTTTGAAGTTATGTGAAAAAGATAACTACGGCAAGATAAATGTTACTACCCGTTGTCCTGTTAGGTACCCATTTTACCGAAGGAATGAATCATATTTACGCGGTAAAACGGAGTCTATGTTAATCAGGGAAAGTGTCGGCTTCTAATGTTATAAAAAATCAAATCGGTCCAGTAATTTCAGAGCCTATTCAATATAAACAAACAAATATTTCCTCAATATAATATCAGTGTAGATTCTATAGTTTATGAATACATATCTGTTTTCAGTTGCTAATAAGGCTTGTCTTGAGATGTTGTATACTTACGAGTTTTTGCGAAATTAAAGGTCTACAGCGATATTCTTAGTTGCAATTCAGTGGCACACTACTGCGTGTATAATAGACAGTGATTTATGATCGTTAGGAGCCATGAGGAGAGTCAAAGTTTCTCCGTTAGTTAGTTTTACCAGCTTTGGCCCAAGCCACCGTAGTGAAAGGCTAATAGTTTTTTTATGAAGATGGATTAATAAATGAGTTTGGCACGAATTAACTTCGACTTAAGAAAGTCTGTAATAAACAGTGAATTAGATAAAGAGTACTGCGTGCGGTAGGTCAAAAAATAATTTGCCAAGTCAAGAGAACTAGGATTAATAATTTAAACCGATGAAATTCGTACGTTGAAACAAAAATTTGGGAAATGTGTATTGATTTTATTCATATAGGTTGTTCATAATAATAACAGGACGTTATTACAAATCGTTCACATTGCCGTCTTTAATCCCGTGTCTATTGATCTCACAATGTTTACAGAATTAGTGTGTAATACGGTATGAAGTAGCTCACCATAGCTCATTCCGGTCTTGACTCAATAGAAAAAATCGACCACACGCGCGACATACGTCGACCGAGTATTCTTGACAATATATGTATGAAAATATTAATTAAAAATTGTGCCGATAGATATGATGCTATGTATTTGTATTGATGTGTGAAATTTGACTTGTTACGTACATTTTATTCGTTGATTTTCAGTTACATGTTAAAATAACGCAGTAAATTATTTTTTGATTTGAAAATATATGACGAAAATAGAAAGAACATAAGTGAAATATAAAACATATTGCAGTTGAACAAAATTTAAATTAATGTTGTTAATGTGAGCTCATTTTAATGATATTTGTGACGAAATATTTTTTCAACTTACAAAGGGTACACAACTTACAACTTACCAAGATAGTGTAGGCGAACTAATTAACTAGTGGCGCTAGGACACCGCGTGTGTCTTGTCGCGTAACAATAATAAAATATCCATTAGCTGTAGTGTTGTATGTTCGGCTCAAAATTAGCTTCTTTTAAATAGTTTCATGTTTATTTTGTTTCTTAATAAAAAGCGGTAGTGCGGCTTTTTTCCTGTAGAGTAATATAGTAATTTGTTCCGCTGGTAATTATAAATGCTCGATAAAGAAATGTTAACCAGAATGAAATATGTTTTTAAACCTTGTCGTTAAAGTGACTCTTGGTTTATTAGATGAGGCAATAATAGTATTTAGACCTCAGAGATATCTACGCTATTGTGATCGTTTTCAGGAAATATCTTAATGTCGTTAACATTCGTTACTGATGTGGATGTGGTGACAGTTAGTATAATTTAGTCTTGTTAATATATATTAGTCTCAGTTAGTCAATGTTTGTCCATAACTAGTACTGTTCGAGGTTGAACGCAAATGCGTTGCTATTCTTGAGGACCTAGATCGACGCCTCGGGCATAGATGGTGACGGTATCCATAACTTTCCAACCAAAACACAGATTGCTCATTAACAACTATTTTACGGAGACCACCTGGTAATCTAATGGTAACCTGGAAATAATATCTGCCTCGCGTCTGGGTATCAGTCAGATTATAATAGATATTTGGGAAAATTTGCTCTGTAATTTCTTACTAACATATTTGACTAAATATTACAAAACGATATAACTACCTTACGTTAATAAAAAATGTAAGTCTTGACAAAAAGAATGTGAAATCAATAGAACTGCACTTTAGCAGTAGAGTATTAATATTTAATAATATTTAGCTATTATTTAAAACACAATTTGTGGCTAGTATACAATTAGACATCATAAATTCTCTTTGAAATACTTATGTGATTATAGTTGACAATGATTGTAGATAGCTTCGCTAACATATTTTCATCGAATGTCTTTTTGAATACGTGATGTGTTTGCACTGAATAAACAAATGACATACCATAAAGAAAACATGCTGACCAAGTTTTTAATGATGTTACTAAACATTTAGATTCCGTATACAATTAACATTTTCCTATTCTCAGGAGATAATTCCACCAATTCGCACTTGATTAACGCGGTTGATTTAGGCCTAAATCCTTCTCACTTGATATGGAAATGCATGCTCAGGAGTAAGAGGTTGCCGTTGAAAAATGGCAAAATAATAAATATAGAGTTTTTTTAAAATCTGAACAACAAATTTTACGTTGTTAAATCTTGTTAAATTGGCTTAAAGTGAATTTAAAAATGTTAAAATATTTTGGTTGCCACGAAACTTCTACGGAACCCGTGGTTTTAGTAGGTATTGAGTGTCATACAGACATTGACCATAGAAATAAAAAGTGGAAATGGTATCTGAAAATGACAGTTATTAGAATCATCGAATAACAGTATACACTGTTGTAATATCATATTTACAAAACTATTTTAAATAAAACTCCATAACGGTAATTTCAGAATGTTGGCATTAAGTACGAAACTTTTTCCAATTGAAGTACTTTTACAAACTATAGTTAGCCAATATCTTTCAACATCTTATTGCGTTACTGTTGTATCAGATTCGCCGTTAGAATTTAAATTTTCTGTAAGTTTTATGCAAGTAACAACTGGTAACACAGAAGAATTGAAAAAACTAATGCTTGATGCATCAGAAAAAGGTTGTTCAGATTACATCGTAAAACTTAATGAGCCTCAAAATTTTATGTATGCTTTGGACAACGTATCGCATGTTGGAAATATTCGGAGGAGTGATAGAAGAATAATGTTTTTACCTTCTCATCTATCAAATGAAAGTTATGTTACTGAATTCGAAAATGTTTTGAAAATGAAGGAGGCTAGTTTCGTGCCAAACATATTATTAATTGTACCTACAGAATTTGACGGAGATTGTGAAGAATACGATTTAGTTACTCATAAATACGTTGGATACGATGATAATGACCAACCAATACTATTGGATCATTGGAATTCATGCACTAAAATGTTCGAGAGAAATTCTGACCTCTTTCCTCACGATATGTCTAACTTGGAAAGTAAAGTTCTTAAAGTAGCATGTTTCACTTACAAACCTTATGTCCTGCTAGATCTTAATACTGACATTGAACCACTTGGTCGTGATGGTATGGAAATGAGAATTGTGGACGAATTTTGCAGGTGAGTCTAGTTGGAGAAAAGGCTGTTTAATACGTTATAATTATAAAAATGTAGGATTTTTTCCATAATAAAAATGTATGCAGTCATACTATATTTGAGCAAAATTGTTAATATTGTACTTTATTTAATTAACGCTACACACTGAAATTTTACAGGTGGGTAAATTGTACTGTACAATTAGTTCGGGACGATGCTCATGAATGGGGTGAAATATATGATAATCTCACCGGTGTTGGTGTTATCGGAAACGTAGTAGAGGACCGAGCAGATATAGGGATAAGTATGAAGTATTTTAATAAGTACTTAGAAGGTGATACATCATCATTATACATTCATAATTTGATTGTCGAAGTGATACTTTGTAAGGAATAATATACAATAAGAGATTGCTGAAAGAAAATACAGCTGCTCAAGCACTGCTGACATATTTATAGAAAGTATAATGTAGCTACGGTGCTAACTGTACTTCAATGCCGTACAGACTTAACATTATTAAATAATTTTACTTTAGTTTGAAATAATCTCAGGTGGTAGAACCTGTATACGGCACGCAAGGGGCAGTACCACCGCTACATCCATTTGAGCGTGAAACAGTTGCTTATAACCAATATGTGTTTTGGTCTGAGAGGTGCGGATTTTGGCTCTACGTACACGAGGCGACAATCTCAGTCCTCAAGAGACGGAACGCGGGGATAGCAGTCCTTATCGAGGGTAATTAAATCTTGTGGGCGGCAGAAGCCACTTACTACCTATCATATGGACTTCATGCTTGTTTGCTATCTAGCTTACATAAAAAAAACATTACTTTATAGTGCGATATTCCGTTTCTCCTCAGGAAACAATACAGGAGCAGAGTTCAAGGAAATTCAAGGAGTACCAGTACGACATAGCTTTAGGCAAATGTAACATTACATAAAACGACATTACAGAGACGTAGCTGAATAATTTTCATTAAGGTGTAAAATGGTCCGTCGTTCGTACATGTATACAGAATTCACTTGTACGGGGCATGTCGTCAGACCCTCGTGACAAACTCGAAGTGAATATAATAATGTAATTGGATGTAATGTGCTGTTATTCGCTATCCAGCCGCCTTTTATCCGTTACGTGATCTTGTCGCCTCGGTCGATGCGAATCCTTAACGGTACATTGAGTTTTACTAAGTTTTGCTTAAAAGATTGTTCTGGAAGTTTGTTTGACCTTTTCTCTTTCGCAACGATATATATTTTGTCGTGTTTCAGCTTAACAGCCACTAACTGCTATTGTAAACCGCAATGTAGGCCCGTTTTGTAAGGTATTCGGAATAATTTTGTTCGTAAGAGGCTGTTGAATAAATATATTGCTGGGTTAAATAATGAATTTAGATATTGTACTTATAAATGAGTTTTAGGCAATGTTACTTAATTTAAGTAATAAAGATAATAAAATTGATAATTATTCTGAAACCAGAATTTTCTGTTTTAATAAGAGAATTGTAAAAATGAAAAGTGTTACAATTATTAAATTCTTACCATAACAAAAATATGTACTATAATATAAAATAACACGACCCGAATGGAGCTTATGTGAGTGTACCGAATTGACTCACAGTGGGTACCGGGTTGGATTCCCAGCCAGACAGACATCTGAATGGCTTAGATTTTTATTTCTGGATTTGGATGTTTGTGTAATTTTATCTTTGTATGTGTTCATAGCACCCGCGTGTCTATGACACAGAGAACTATGAGTATGGGGGTATGAGTGTAGAAAGTGATAAAAAATACATAATGATTCCACCGTGAGCAATGAAATTATTGTTACAATAAAATTTAAAAGAAATACAAAAAAACGTCTTAACTATATAAGAGTATATAACACGTAATCATGTTACGGAACCCTAAAGAGAGTTCAGAGGCGCCGACGTTTGTATCATATCTCATAATCGGGAAGTGGGATCATAATAAGGGGCGATTGTCCCAAACTGTGGTATGACTTGCACATTCGCTATTCGACGACAAGGGTTAATACACTTAATGATAGTCGCCTATTACGAGTTGTTAGGCAAACGACATAGAACGAACCGACGAAACGAATTCGCCATGCTGCGTTAGGAACTTTTCTATCAATATAAGATGATTAAGCCTTTAGTGGATGTCATTTCGCAATTGCTAGGATCTGCTGTTGTAAATGTCAGGCGTGTGTAAGCTTAGGCTTAGGTTAATGTAGCGGATTGGCTTGTGTCTGCTTGATATGATATGGGACTACTTGTAGGGATTTTTACAAGCTTTTATTTAACTTGCAGTATAAGTACGTTTTTTTCGAGTCAGTCATAAACAAATATCTTCACTCGATTGCTGAAATGTTGTATACAAGTTTAGATAGTTGTGTGACGTCATACAAAAACCAATATGGCGGAACACCCAATGGTAAACTAGATATTTTTTCAAATACTATCCTACAATATGGGTATTAAATGAAAGCTTTTAAATCAAAAAAATGGTGTAATAACGGTATAAGTTGATTGTAAAAGTTTTAACGGGAAATTTTTATTATGTACTTTTTAGTACATTTAAATAAATGCTTGTTATTAAAAAAGTATTTTTTTCCTTTCAATTTTTTTTATTACTTCAAAATACATTAGAGCGAGCTAATCTAGTTTAAAAAAGATACGTCAAACAATTTTCGTTGACGTGATTTTGCTCTTTTCTTCTAAAAGGCACAAAGTATCCGTTTTCATCGCGTCGTTTCGTCACTTTGTCAGGATGATGAATGGCTTTTGGTATACACTTATCTGGAGATAACATCCTTATGTATCATATCACGATTATGAGAATACCGTGTTTTTTTTGTTTCAATACTATTTCGTACACTTTTCAAGGAAATTTTGTTACCCACAGTAATTTATACCTTCATTAACATACTTACAATCTTACCAATTAATTAAGTTGGGACTGCCTTCAGTCAGGACGCGGCTATATTTCAAGAAACTGACAAATGCGTCCGCTCCATCACATCGGATAAAATATTATTAAAACAAACAAATGAACAAAAAAGATATCTTTTCCAAAGAGCCGAAATCAATGTGCGAGCTTCGGTACGTTGCTGGTGATGCTGTGTCAACTTAGAAAGGTCTTATATGATAAAAAGATACCGCTGTAATCTCTGCTTTGTGGGTCTCAAGTAAGGGTTTAAAATGAATTGCGCATATCTAAGACAATAAGTACGAAAGGTCGATCGGTTTTGTAGCAGTAATTTAATGTAACAGTTAATATGACAGCAGGCATGAGCATGCCAGCGGGTCGCCCGTGTATTATATTTATGCACTCACACCTGGAGGTCTATTTTGAGTATTTTATTTTGATGTTGTCTCGATGTTATAGAGCACTCGTATTTATGTTGAGGCCGATAAATACGGGCTATTAATTACTGATTGTGTTACAGTTCTGTTAATTCATCGTGATTAATGCTAATCCTTCGTCCCTTTACATTCAAAAGTTTGTTTCCTTTGTGACGCTTTTGTTTGCGGCTTCCAATTATACAGACTATCAAAATAATCGTAGGTGTTCGTTTGTTAATTTTTAATCGAGTAATTAATCGTTCTAAATATTGTCTAATTAAACATTTCACTATTTTTGATTAATTGCATGCAAAGCTTTAGAATAGTTACTACCATTATCAAATTTTGCTTTCATATAAATTTTAGTTTTCGTTACTTTTTTGTAGTAGAATTTTTGTTATAAAACTAGTAGATATGCGTATAAAATTGGCATTTCGCCATTGGCTGTCCTTTAATTCATCAATTTTGAAAACTAGTATACTTCTAATAGTCAAATATTATTTGTCTGTTATTTCATGTTCATGAGTGACACTGATACGTATCAGATAGATTGAAATTTTGTTTATGCATTTCTTATATAGTATGTGGAAGTTGGAACAGTGATAGCCTAGTGGTTAAGAATTCAGCCTCCTAGGTGGTCCGCGTTCAAATCCCAGGCCTTTCATTTTTCGAAGTTATATTCATCACTCGCCTTTTGGTGAAGGAAAACATCATGAGGAAACTTGCATGACTTAGAGAAAAAAAAACATACAGGTGTGTGAAGTCCACAAATTCGCACTTGGACAGTGTGATGAACTATTGCCCAAATCCTTGTCATTCTGAAAGGAGCATAGGGACATTAATTGGTTGTTATAATAATATAACATACAATGTGATAGAACTCGCATAATGCGTCCCGAAAGTTATGACCGCTCTTTTAATATTCTGTAAAGCAATATTGTTGTATTTCAGTTGGAGTGCCGTGATGATGGTCATATTAAGCCACAAGACGATTATTAGCTTCAGGGTTAGTAGCGTCTTAGTGGTAGAATTTGGGTAAAATATCAATTGTATTTAGGGTTGATTACCTAAGAACAGCAGTGACCATTCACCATCAGTGAACTGCATGCTACCACTGCTCTGTACTACGCTATGCTATCATCTCTTTACTAAAAAATTAATAGTTTAATCTTATGCCGGAATTATACTCACAAATTCCGCTGTAATTCATAGGATATTTAGCTGAAACACCGTAAATTTAGGTAAAAACGGTACATCACTTGTCGGCCGACCTTAGTGAAATGCTTGGCTAATTGTTTATCTTCGGACGAATTCGCTGATTCGCGGTCCGGGATCAGGTGTTAACATCCGTGGGGAATCGTGACTAATTGTTCATTTTCCTCTAAAAATGATACTTTCGGTCCCAAAAATTTGATTTATGGAAAATTTTGTTTCTTTTTCTACGTACCTAATGTGAATTTGAACCGGATGTCGTAAGAAGTATTTAGATAACAGTTGAAATTCTTTGCTTTAATCATTAAGTTTTAGGATTAGCAACACGAAATATAATAGATCAGCTAACTTGGTAAAATTTAACAAAAATGATTAATATTTTTGGAGCACTAAAAAGTTCAAGTAACCTCCTTGACCCGACTTCACTTCGCTTTTAAAATCTTTACTACGACTTTAGGCGACACGACGTGCGTCGCAACACGCAACTTAATAAGCCAATATTCGTAAATATGTTAGTATGCCAAGAATTTATTCGGTTGTGTTGCGTCGTGTGTAGTCGTGTCGCTGAAAGTTTCGGCCCTCTTCTGTTCGTCTTTCTTGCTGTCGCCCGTCGCCGACTGAATATGCTAAGTTTTCGGTTGAACTGTAACGGTATAGTCTTGTATTTAATCGACTTTAATAAGGAATCTCTTCTCCAGGGATATTTTAGGACTTTTTATTTCGTTGGCACTATCTGCCGTTTAAAACATCTTCCGTGAATCCAATGGCTGCCTACATGATAAAAAATCTTTAGTAGACAATAACAGTAAGTTTAATCATACATGGTATGTTTCGTACAGAATCTTAAAAAGCAAACATAAATTACACAAACATGTAACAAAACTTATATTCAAAAACTTAAGGAATGGCCTACGGCTACTTCGCAGAAACTTACGTCCAAATTTCGAATACACACATCTTTGTGGTCGCAACGTTACTGAGCACTGGAACTTCAATGAATGCGTTGTTGTTGCAAACACGTGTAATTTGAGATGAAATGTGACCCGATTGATGTCTTTGTTCGGGTTGGAAAACGTTTTACGGCCCGCCGAGGGCTGCTGACTAAGTTTCATGCCTAAATATGAGGTATAAGTTATATGTTACTTTGTTCGATGAGAAGCAAATATCGTGGTCCGGAAAAATATGGCTGTTTTATTATACAACCGAAAGTAACAGATTGTTTTTTTTTACTTATAACTAAACATAGCGAGATAATATCTGATATAATGTACCACTGATTGAGAGCAAGTGTCACCGTGGTCTTAAAGTAGGAGTGGAGTTCCTTTCACACCAATACCTCAGAAAGAGGACCTAGAAAACAGTACATATACGGAACATGAAAACTACATTGTGATGATAGTCACGAGTTTAATTTTTCTTGATGTGGATACAATCTCTTCAAAAGGCTAGTGGTGAGGAAAGTGAATACATAAAGAGGATAGTATTAGTAGATAGTACTACTCAATGTTTTCCATGGAACATGTATAATAAAAGTTATAAACGGAAAGGACTCTCCAACTGTTTACATATTATAAGTAGTAAATAAAAAAGAAGTTTCTATGGAGAAATTAAAGAAAAAAAGTGGAAGAATCGAAATAAAAGAAAGTCATTCTGTGATTCCCAACATGGTCTGAATTAATCCCAATCTACAAACGGTAGTTTACCTGTAACCTTAGTGGGTAATTGGTAAACACTTAAGTTATTAAGGAAATTACAAAACCGACCCAAAAATTTTCATATTCAAATAAATCTCTACAAAATACTTCCATAATACATCAATAAATCTACATTTCATATTTACAAGCATTACGTGTTTAATATTCCGTCCACGACGAACCGAAATGAAGTTATCCGCCCTCATTACATGCACTGCCACATGCACTCATTACCGCTCTTGTAAACTTAATGATATGCGAAATTGTGGCTCTAATTGTAGCTATTATTTCACCATTAACAACATAAAGTTATGTGGTATATAATTTGTACTTGATATACTAAGTAACCCTTTCATGTCTATATCATGTAGTAAATAAAATATGTTTTAAGTTCAATTACT
>DWOO01000053.1:0-11507 GCA_018251055.1 Ectomis asine | reverse complement strand
TATGTTTACACTAGATCTAAATTCATTAAAAAATATTTACAGCATACAATTAATTTCTATTAAAATGTGTTGATGCCGTGTACAATCGGAGAGAACAAATGACTAGCATGCTAGTACATTGATTAAAAATGACTCTCGATTTAATAGCGAATATGATAAAAAAGTGAAAAAAGTCTCGTGAAGAATTGCGGGATTGAATAAAACTTTAAGTTTTTTATTACGGCTTTACGGCGGTTTGCTTCTATTGTATTTCGATTTACACATTTTTTACTATACAAGAATACTTCTTTTTATCCTAAATGTTATTTGAAATAAATGTAGGTATTTTTGCATTGTGCATTTTGTGCAAGAAACGTGAATTTTCTGTCTAACTTTTTCTATTTGTTAACTGTGAATATGAATTCAATGTAATCTAAAATTAGATTTTAATGAACAAAAAATTATTTTAGCCACAAAATTTGCGCTTAAATAGTCTTTAAGCGTAAATGAACTTGAAATATGTAATCGTGAACGACAAAGTCAAGCTCTTGTGCGATTCTTAAATTCCTACAATGTAGTGTATATTAGCTTATTTATTGCTTGTGCCACTAAAGCTATCATTTATAAATCCTTCTTGAGTTAATCTTCGGTCGCTCTTAATGGGCGATTAAATGAGTTACATTTTAATTGGTTGTTTTAAGAACACGTCGTATAAACCCTACGTAAGATCTGATCAAATGATACTCCATAAATTTTGCAGTTGCAATCTCCCCAGTATCGAGACAAGACGGTGACGCCCACAAAATACTGGTTAAAAATAGATAGGTACTTAATTACAAAGTGTCTATTTTTTAAAGTAAGAATGTAAATGTGCCTTCAGTCTACTTAATTATCAGTAGTCACTACCACATTCATAATTAATCCTAAATATGATTAAAATCCTACCTAAACGTTAAGACGCTTGACTTATACTTAAATATAGTCAACAACCACCTTTTGAATAAAAATACAAAAACTACATATTACAAATTACACAAGAATTACGTTACAAAAATACTACAGTCAGCTCTTACTAGTAGGTGGAATCAAACCGATAAGCAAGTTATTAAGGTGTCATGATATTTTATTACAAGTTCTTATACATTACTTGAGTACTTTTATCGAACCATCCTTTGCAGTGCGATAAAGTTAGGCCTATTCGATATAATATACCCAGATATGAAAAATAAAATGAGCAATGTACTTGTATCTGTTAACTTTTAGGTACATATTCATATTGATTTTTATTTTATTACTTTATCATGAAAATATATTACAGTGCAGGCTATAATATATGCCCGAAAGATGAATTATATGAAAGTTTATCATCTTACGCTTATGTCAACTTATAACGTCCCATTCCTGAATATCCCCTCTCCTTAAGAAGTTATGGGCATTTGGGCAAATCATTATCATTAATCATTATTTATCTACCTTAATCTTGAAGGAAAATATTATGAGGAAATCTAGACTAAAATATTTGTTCGCTCGTTGTGCGCTCTAATCCTTGTGGCATGTGACAAGGCCGGAGACCAGCGAAGTGTGCTGACCTAGACACCCAGAGTAATGAGTTGCGATTAGGTGGTGCATAATGCATACATACGGGAGACAATAATTATAAACGGGTGTGGACGGTGGAAGAATATACATTTTTATATTTTGAAAAATATTTAATGTATGTTTAAATGTAATCGGTTTCCACAACATGTATATTTTGTTGGACATCTTTTTCGGGCAGTTTCCCAATTAATTATAATTAATTAAATAGTAATAGTTTTAAAATAACAAAACAGCGTAATTTTACGCGCGATGCCGCAGACAAAAGTAAGCAAAATATAATATAATCGAATGAAATGTTCATACTCAACCGACCGTTGTAGAATCAACATTTCCTGATGATACTCAGTTCAGCACCGAAACATTTATTGTAAATAGAAATACATAGACAGAAATTGTTGCGAAGTAACTTCGATCTATCTGAATATACATTTTTGCAAAGTAACGTCTGATATTATCAAATATGATACGTTGGCAACCCTATCCGCGAGAGCGACCGCGCCACTGCACACTTTCCTCGGCCGACTTGCGCATCCGCTTAATCGTCCAATTTGATGACCGCAACAACAAAACAAAATCATCATCAATGTTTTATGTACTTAATCTCTCCGTGTGAAATCTATACGTGAATTTAAGACAAAAGCTTCGTAAAAAATAAATCCATAATTGCCAGTTTCAAACTCACAAATGTATTAATTAAAATGTTATGCATAATAAATGTTGGCATATTTATTTTTGTAGGCTAGTCGCAATTATCGGGGATAGTATTGAAATTAATATTAATGTCATGATCTTGGTGCTTATATGTCTTATTTATCATCTCTTTATTTAGAGGATACCAAGATTGAGTCGGACTCCTACGATTTGGGTTCTGTGTTATTATTACGTTATTTTCTTTATGTATGACCCAATAAAATATATGACTTTTCGTTTAGTTCGCGAATTCTAGCATGGCCTTAACATGACTCAGATTAGTTTTTATTATTTATTGTTTTAATAGAGAAAATGCTGTGAAAATTAATGAATGAAATGTTTACTGTTTATTTATTTTACGGCAGCTGACGGCTACGGCGGCATTTGCTATATAATGCATAAGTTATATAAACTAATTTAGGTGAAAAAACACATTTCTTGTAAAGAAATCCCGCTTCTGTTTCGTTTCTGCATTTATTATTTAAAAATTCCGCCTCAAATAAAAATATTTAAAAAAGCAGTCGGGTACGGTTGGAAAGACGTAAAAAAGCATGCACCATCCAATATGCAATTAACCTACAACGCTGATTTCGTGCAGCAAGCGATCACGCGTGTAAAAGACTTCAACGCGCGTATTTTATAGCACGCATTTGAATTACTACCAAATAGTGAAATTGGCGGCCAATTTGTATATGAGGTCGAAATGTGTTCGTGGACAATTTCGAATGCCGTTTGAAGTCCCTATGTTATCTCCGTCTTATTGGACCAAATACTTAACATGAAAGTGGAAATTTCAAGTAAGTTAACTCAATGTGCTATGCACGATACAAATAAAGAACCATTGAAATGTTGCACCGTTTCTTCTATGAAAAAGCCTTATATTTATATAGCCTTCTTTATTTTGTTATATTTATTACTATGATTTTTAAAATATTATACATATTGTGAATACTATGCTAATTTCCTCCAGCTACAGTAATCTTTTATATTTGGGAAAATCATACGACTTTATAAGAGTAGTTTTTTCAGTACAAAACCTCAAAATTAGCCTATTAAATAGTAAACTACCGCAACTAAGTTTAATAAGTCAATGTCAAACAAGCACTCTTATCTTTATATTTATGATTTCATTAGGAGATTTAGATAGACCGCCCGTGGTTCGCCGTAGATCTCTGACCTGTATAATCGTACTTCAAAGTGACGCTAAGCTTCTTAACATCGCTCAAAACTCCTCGTAGATATATTAGATAATATTAACGTAATCCTTTAATAAGTGTACAATTTGTTATGTAAATTATCACAAATCCCTGATTTACTGATGCAATGGTGCGAATATTGTGCTGCATTAATGTGGATAAATTTTTGTATAGTTGCTAATTTATGTTCTATTTGCACCGAGTGGTCGTAATTTTTTTCATTTACTCATGTTTTTTCTGAAAGAATATTTTATATACTAGGTATTTATTATATTTGTGTATGTGGTCACAAAAACAGATTTTATTTGTGTGATACAGCTTGTGAACAACAACAATAACAATGATTTTTTTGTATCATATATTTGGAGCATATACGGAATATCCCATTAGTAATATCAACAGTACCAAATTTTAAATATTTTTTTACGTTTTAATATAGGTACTACACCTATTTGACATATTGTATACAATTACGTGTGATCTAAATAGATATTTACACAACAATTCTAATTTAATTACAAAAAATGTAATGTAATCAGTAAGCGAGATAAGACGCCTTTACGCGTAGGAATGCCGAGGAGCGGTCGCGCTCACGCAATTCTTACAAGACTCAATGAATGATCTACTAATTTCTTATTAGATGTGCTTCTACGGCAGCAACAGCCGCCAACCGAATTTAATTATAGTCTTATAACCTGATTAACAATATTATAATCTACTTATAGAAAGTCTCTGTATACATCTCATTGACATGAGCAGACTTAGCTACTCGTAAGTTCAGTTAACTACATTAGAATAAACGTATATTCATATATGGAACGTTTATAATTAAAATTTTAAAGTAAACACCTTATGTTTACTTACCTTATGTTTCATACAACATAAGGTTATAAATACTTAGTAGGTGTTGTACTTTTATACTTGTGTAGATTACTCGTCAAACAGGGTTTCATGCGTTTCCTAATCGTATTAACTTATCTACTGACTTGAATGCTTTAATACGCTCTGGTTGGCGCCACTAATGCAAAAACTGATTATCTTTAACGTTTTTAATGTTCATATCGTTGTAACAGGACATCTGTAGACTAACACATAATAATTAAAAATTGTACAATAGTACAAATTGTTTTCTAATTTGGGTTTGACATAGTGATGCCCGTAATAATTAAATTAAACAACCATTACATAAAATAAATATGTTCCTTCGTTTACAACTTGAATTGCAGAATTATAATTAACAGGTTACGTGTTACTGCGACTTCATCTAATGGAAAGTGATGATGTAGCCTGGAATAAAATAACACACTTATTTACCTAGGGGTGGTCATGTATTGTATAAGTTCTCTAAAATGTGTTGAAGCAACAGCAAAAGTTCTCACCCTTGATACGTAATCTAGGAAATAAGATATTGTAGGAAAGCCCATAGTTTGAATACAGTACCAAATACATATAAGAGACCGTTGCATGCGGTTAGCGGAAAGAAACATCACGTCTAATAAATCTGAGTTTTCCAGCATCAGACTTAAAGTTCAATTTATGATGTATCAGAGCAATCGTGAAAATCTTCGTGGTTTCCGCAGATCCCATTGTGTTGCAGTTATCTGGTATACGCTACGGTTATTAAATGGACAGTTGCTACACGCGTCCGGTCGGAGGTAACGTAATGTTAAGTTAATTACTTATTTCGTCAATCCTAAGTACCTAAACAAGCCTGTAGGCGTCAACCCCTTCTTGCATACTTGGATGGACTTATTTTAGTTTTCCCGTATAAGATACATAAACAATAAATTCAAGATTAAAGTAATTTTTGGGAGCAATGATATTGCATGTAAATTCCTAAAAATTGTATGTTAAGATTACCAAAACTAGATGGTAGAATCTGTATGCACCCATTTCCACGTGAAACAGTTGTTTGAAAATAATTTATCTTTCGTTTGGAAAGGCGTGAATGCCGGTAGGTCTTTTACGTGAGGCGACCATCTTAGTCCTTAGAAGTAGTAACACATTAAGTAGTCCTATTCGAGGTTTATTACATATGTCATGGGTGGCAATAACCATTTACCATCAGGTGGTGTGAATGCATGTTTGTTGCTTCTGTATTACAAAATAAATTAAAAGCACTACTACTTAATTTTTTATTGTATTCAAGCGTTTAGGATTAATTTTGTTCGAATATGATCTTTAATAAAAAAACTAATGTACCTTGATCCCTTATTCAAACTAGTTCTAAACTTTCATTAAACTATTTTCGAATGAATTTGACTTAGTATACGCACTAACTCTTACTCGTAATTTCACAGCTTAATAAAGTAAACCGTTAACAATAAAGTGCTCTTGTGAAAAATCGATGCCCGGCCTAGATCTTAACACCATGGCTAATTGCTCAAAAGAGTATCACGCACCACTTTCTAAGTAATCTATTTTCGTTGGTTTAACATTCAGTACAAATTAACCTTGACAATTCACGACGTGCCGATTGACTTACAATAGTAATTATTGCGCTTTATATTAGGTACTATTAAAAATGCCTTATCGACAATTGAAACTGTTTTAAATGGGTCGACAATTCTTTTTTATTTTTTATTTATGATATGATCAAACTCGAGTATGAAGTCGTTTATGAAGAATACGTGGCCACCACGTTGAGTACATATGGATGAGAATTGATATAAGTATATAAATAATGTAAATAACATTATGTAAACCATTATGGGAAAAATATGAATACCGACAAAATATAAAAAACATACCTATTCGTGTTATCGGTATATAACAAACTAGGTAATAGTTAGGAGTATTGTAATAGTACCTTTATAACATAATAAATGTGCAATAATTAATTTAACTTCATGTATTTTATGGTTATTATTGTTGAGCGCTAAATCTAATAGGACTACATTACAATACATAACAACTAAATAAAAAGTCACAAAACTACTGTTACACGAATTCACCGTAGCAGACATTAATGGGCAACAAGCCGTGTTCCCAGAATCAGTACCAAATGTATACACAAGTGTCCTGGTGCCACAGTTCATCCTCGGAAACGCGTTCTGCATTCATTCAACAACAGTAATTATGCGAACGTCATTATCACACGCATACTGACGACCATGAAGAAGGTCAACTTGTCTGTCGTTTGTAACATTTACCACCATTATCTGTGGATTTTGCATCTAAGCAGTAATAGCTCGATGGTTAATGTCGTGGTCGAGGTTCGGAGTTTAAATTCTATATCACGCCTCTGATTTTTCGAAGTTAGCAATTTGCATTTATGACTTGATTATCATTGAAAAAACAATGGTATATGAAGTTTAGTAACCTAAACTTAGTTAATGAGTATTAAAACTTAGTAAAAAACTTAAATCATTTTGTCACTTTCAACATAGTCACTAACGTTTACAATTAAACGCTAAGTCGTTAATAAGAACCTTACAACCACGATGAAATGAAATCAGAGCTCTCGATGTTTCTAGGTCGATTTTCTATACAAAGGCACAGATTTCCCGGCCCGATGAGCAATACCGTCGTTGAGAAAAATGTTACACCGTAGACGCTGTTACTAACAATACATTTTAAAAAAATCTTTATTTTTACAGATAAAGCAATTTTATAATCATCTATTTCGTTCATAACAAAAGTATCATCTTAATTAGATAGCCAATTTAAAATACTATACAGTCGTTCAACTTTTCATGTAAATTAAACCGTCATATATGTAAGCTACGCAGAATCTTACTGCTCGTTAAACTGAACATTTATTCTTTAAGCAAACAGAAGCACTTGAGTTACCGCTATTAAACCACAAAGTACTACCAACTATCTATGAGTTATAAAATTATAACGTATAAGCTGACGTAAACAACTATGCAAATTATACACTCTAAAACCAACAGTTATGCTGATACGCGAACACGCTCATTGAATAAAGGGTAATTATTGACCGATGGCAACCAGCGAGGGTAGGAAGTGATGCGTGATAGCGAATAACTGTCAGCTATCTATCGGCGACTACAGGCTGCTGGCCATCGACCTAGACCTTGCTACTTAGTGCAACTGAATAATGACGTCATGATTATGCGACCAACTCAAGCAAAACTAGGGTATTGGAACGACACTTGACACTACACCAAAAAATACAAGACGTTATTGAACCGTATGGCCAAATTGTAGGCTTTTACCTTTTAATTTAATGGAAAATAGGTACAACACAGTACGGGTTTGGAATTTAGTACAATAATGTAAGAATTATTAAAATATCGTTTCAAAAGGTATCGTATTATGAAGGAAGTTTCGGGTTCGCAGTTATGTGCGTATTATAAAATTAATTATCACCAGCTTTGCGGTGATATAAGATATCGTGAGGGAACCTACAACTACCTACTACAACATACCTCAAAAATATAAAAAAAAAGAGTGTGTAATCCTTTAATCTGTGCTCTACCAGAACAGGCTACGGCCTAAATCCGTCTTATTCTGAAAGGAAAACCGTACCCAGCTTATAACAGGATACAATTATGGAGACAATTATGAAGGTTTTGCTGTAAAGTAATTATTATCAGTGCCTAACCCATTATGTACGTCTTATTAATAATCCGCACTTGGTGAATCTTATATACCGCGCTCTAAATACAAATATTTCATTTCTTATCATACTTGTTGCTGTATACGCGAGGATATAACTTTGACATATCCGCATTGCTCATCGCAATACGATCGCAAAAGAGAATTTGAGCTGAGCGTCGATCAACTGAGATGCAAGTAGAGCGTGAATGAAATTTCCACGACAAAAATTTCCCTCGGCTTACTTATTTTATATTACTTACATTATTTATAAGCAATGTAAGTAACTTATGTTTCAAAATGAAACAACATATAGAAGTACCTGCATATTCACTTGGTCCTTTAATTAAACGTTAGCTGAGAACTACACAAACTTTCCAGACAGGTTTGAAACTTGGATATTTATTACTTTCTCTTACGCACGTTATAACTAAACGTTTACAAACTAAGAATTGCTTAGCTAGTGTCCACGTGCAAGCATAAATTACAGTGTTCCGATAAATCTAACCCTAAACTCTAAATGTAGTTGAAAAATGTCGCCG
The DNA here is from genome assembly GCA_018251055.1 of Ectomis asine. Lineage (NCBI taxonomy): Eukaryota > Metazoa > Arthropoda > Insecta > Lepidoptera > Hesperiidae > Ectomis > Ectomis asine. Next base: position 2,938 of record DWOO01000053.1, on the reverse strand, counting down.
TTTTGCTGCCAAGTAAGTGTTATGCGCTGCTGAATAATGGTTTATAATGCAGATTCATTTAGTGGAGAGCGTCATCTTAGTCTTCTATAGTAGCAAAGTAATTGTCATCGACATTAGGTAACATTCTAAGTAATATTTATACTATATAAAAATTGGTACTTCGGTTAAAATAATAATAATGTTCAGACCATTATCAGATTAGGGATTCATCTATACTGCACTGTACATATTGATTGTGTCAACTTTATTGACATAACATATTTATATTGATCAATATCAATATTCAAAAACTAAGTCCAGAAGACGCCAGCAGGTTCGCGTCTCAGGCTTTTGATGAAAAAGTAATTAACGTCGTCAAGATGTTATCAAGGAATGACGCGCAACTTGAGAGCATCTAACACAATTTACGAGCATTTCATTATCCGATGTAAATTGAAACAGTATTTTATTTGGACTATTTATCATGAATTTAAAAATCAATGCCATTAATAATAATGTCATTAATGTAAATTTTTGTTCTGATTCAAAAGAATGTCTCAATGAGTCTATTCGTTAGTTGAAATGTTACGTTTAAAGGTTATCTTATCTTAATAACAATATATTTAACTAACGGGTGAGCTACATTCAAATCTACCAAAAATAATAGGAAAGAATTTTCCCACACGAAAGGATATGTATGTAAAGTATGTTTGCATTTTACTTCACACTTACCTATACTCGTATTATCTTCGTTTAATCAAAATATTTTATCTACACTCAATTAATCGTGCATTCACTGCTGTTTTAACCTGAAGATCATTTACATAAATATCTACTCAGAATGCATAAGTAATTTTACTACTGACGAATGTGACTTATACTGTTTATATTAAAAGTGAGATTAAAGTCAAAATGTTTAAATGTACACGAAATTTTATCTGAATCCGACCTAATGAATTGCTTAACTACACTTAATTTATTTTAATTGTGGTTAATTACCGTTACTTATCTTAATGCTTTAACCTCGCAAAAGAAAACAGTTTTGTGGAACTAGAACACTCTCAGCTCGTTGACAATCGTGTGTAAATATAGGAGCACATATCATGTAGTCGGAACACCATTGTCGACCGTCGGCAACAATGGCCATACGCGAGATATCGGCGGCAAAAACTGCGCGATCGTCGGAGGGAGGTCATTCACCCCGAGGAAATCGCTGTTTACATGAAATACAATCGAGAATCGCATCACAACTAGATCGACGCTAAATCGACGTTTTTCTCCCGTTTTGTTCGAATAATTGCGATTAGTTCAGGTCGTGCGCGTCCGGGTGGGAATCAGACTGTACAGAACCGTAGTTAGAGAAATCTGCCGGCCCGCTTAGACACTAATAGGTCTGAGCGTTACTGTAACGGTTAGGGTTCTTAATTTGCATTCGTTAGATATGTACTACTGCCTAGTACAAGATTAAAATTCCTTCTCCCGTTTTAGTATCACGGAGTGGACATTACTGCATAGTAGATATTTATTCAGAGTCAAGAGCAGTAGCTAACTGCAGCAATTGCTATTGTGAGACATGAATGAGACTCTTCTCATCATAAAGTAGTCTCAACCCATACTTTATATTAATGTTTTGTCTTCATCCGATCAAACATATTTTGTGGGGGCAAAATATAGTTGAAGCTTTTTGTAAAATAAAGCTTAAGAGTATACACTAAGCTATACTATATGTAATAAACACGCAAACGCAAAATGAATTTAAACAGATGTCATACCTCTACGTCCCTACTAATGAACTGAACCAATAATATACCATATTGTTATAGAATATTTTTTTCATCCTTGGTTGTTTCTTAGATACGTCGTGTATATATTTATGACCTTAAAAAGTTACAAAAATATGGTTATGAATTAAATCAACTTACCGCTTCGGCACACTGATCCTACGTTGCCGGAACAGGTGGTCCATTGTCTCTTTCTTCTTTTGTTTTTACTACAACTCGGACTGTCTCACACGGAGAAAATTAAAACAACTTTCACTTGATCTCGAATGTTTCGTTCCGTAGTCGGCAGCCGTCACTTATGCCAATATTTGTAAAACAGTTCACATTTCATAATAGTTCACTTCAATTAAGTACTCGAAATATAGCGTGTTGTAACCAAATCGTTATAAAAAAAAGACGAGATGAACTCTACGGTATGACCTAGTTGTGAAAGGAAAAGAAAAAATATACTATTATATATTTTGTAATTCTTAATATAGTATTGCATTCACAGCCATTCGAACTATTTTGTAATCATTATACGGTTCTTAATCTCTCAAAATCTTCAACGAGCTATCTATTCTTCAATAAGGTCATTTTATTGTTATATAATTAATTAAAGATTAGGTGCAGATAAATGATGAAATCCGCAAATAAGCATTAAAAACGTTCAGTACATTAAACCTTTATATTTAGATTGGTTTGACTAAATCCACAAGCTGCAATTAAGATAAAGTGATGAAAGTTGTAAGGAATTTCTAAAAATCGTGACAAAAAATGTATATATCTTTAAAATTTTATATACGTCTATAGTTAATGGAATAATTTAATGTAACAATATAAGAATTAATAAAGATATATGGTGTAATTGGCGAATCTGAATAATGTATGCTTAATTGACAATATCAGTATGTTAAAACAATATGTTATTGTTCATGGTGACGCACTTTATTATATTAACTGTATCAAAACTAAAGACATAAATCCATATTGTTTAGATAAACCTGGGCAGAACAATCGATTTTAATTTGATATTTACACAAATGTAGAGCTTAACAATATGCCCCATTAACGATTGAAATTTATATTGTTTGCTTGTCAAAAATATATAATTACAAAAGAAATATTCAAATTTAAGTACATACAATGCAATTTGTACACAGGTACTTACGTGTTGAACAAACATTGACAAATAAATG
>DWOO01000052.1:0-11546 GCA_018251055.1 Ectomis asine | reverse complement strand
TTGACAAACTAGGTACGAGTATATTAAAAATGTAACTGGTGAATGAATTAAGTGTAAAAAGAAGCAACAAGAAGTAATAAAAAGCCAAACACGTCAAAGTAATACTAACAAGAACATATTATAACCTCTATAAGTGAAATTTCTTTTTTTTTTTAAATCTTATTCTAAATTTTATAGACAAAGAAACATAAATGCAATTTAATACCTATTTTAGCAGACTGAAAAAGGTATGACACCATTTCGGGCATTCGTTAAGAAGTCAACAGTAAAAAAATTGCCGAAACGTTTATTATTAATTTTTAGGTCTACAAAAGCCGGATGGAGTCTTTCGGCGGTCATAGTACTCTTCAGTGTCTTTACTTTCTTTATTAAAAATAAATGGAAGCCTTTGAATGATGTCAATTGCCACCTGACCTTTAGAAGTTTTCACTCGAACGGAAACTTCGACTTGTTTAACCGCTAACGAAGACGCGAAATGCTAAAAATTTAAAATGACAAACGCAAAAACAACAAAAATGACATACTCAAATAAGAAGTTCTGTCCGTAGTTTTTCACCCTTTTGATGGTGTAAATGAAAATGATTTTGAAGAGATTAAAGAATATAGATTGATTATAGATAAGAACAAAAGACAATTTTGTAAACCACCAAATATAGCTAATGTTCGGTTCCACATGGATGGATGATAGACATACATCCAAAAGAAGGATAAAAATTAACACTAAAATAAATGTCAAAAGCGCTACGTCTTGCGAGGATGCAAGGGATGGATGGATCCTCCTCCATCCTCCCCGGATGCAAGATTAACCAGTTATAAGACTTGATGAATCACGTACCTTCTCCAATAACATAAAATTTCATATTCAAATTCATATTCGAAGTATCCTCATTTTGTACATAATTTGTGAAGGAATCAGGGATCAAGGATTTTATTATATTATCTACACTCTCATCTCTTTTGTAGTAACAGGTTCCTTACTGTGTTCGACGAGCGACAAATTTCTTTGTGAACGGAAATTTTATTGGAGATTCTTTCGACAATTTGTTCCTCTTGATCGTATTGCTTAATTATATATAACATTAAAATTACTTTAGTAACGATTTTGCTCCATGTCTTACAGGTTCCTTTATAAATTTTGTGACACTCGTAGTTAAGTCAACTAAAACTGAGGCAATAACGATTTCACGTATCTACGTTTAGATTGTATAAGATAAAACGCATAAAGCTGTTCCCATGCCATCACCGCATAATTTTATGAAGTAGAGCCCAATATGTAAAATATAAAAAAATACTATCAAATTTTAAAATGGGTCAAACAGCCATCTTTGTAGTGAATTCAGAATTTCGTAACACCACAAGCGATCCGAAGAAGGAACAGCTATATACGAAGGCGGTAATCTCCCAGGAATGGCGCGGGTGACCTAATTACGTTTTGCATATTTTGAACACTCAAGTGAACGTTAAATCCCCTTTAATTTGGATTAAGACGTAAATTACTTTAATATGCAAATATAATCATATTCTATTCGAACAAAGACAAAAGACAATGATAAGTTGAACCTGTTTTAAAATAAATCTTCTCTTCCATCGCGATCGCATATATTAAATGGAATGTAAATAATTTCAAATTGATGGTCTACAAAGTGGTGTACATACCACATATAAGGTGTATGTGGTATATACACCACTTAATAATTGATAAGTATCTTATTAAATTGAAATCGAAATCATTACAACGACATTAAGTATAATAAAAGCCATTTCAAGCTCAGGAAAAACGTGGTCGAAGTTAATAAAACCACTTCTGTTTTCCACTCGTACCTTTCCCCAATAACTGAAGTGTTTCTATGTGTACAGCAAGTATAATTTCCGTCCGAAAGCCCGTGCGTTCTTCATAAAGTAAGGGTTTACGCATTTCCTTCGCTTGTGTATTTTGCGCTCGCTTTATGAGCCACTTCGCCCTTCCTCGGCTCCAACTTGTTCGTTCATTAATTGTGTTGAACGCCTTTCGTTAATTATTTCGTCAACAGAAGTCTCTCGTTATTTTGTTTCTTTCATTTCTATTTTTGCACTTCCAGCAACTTTATCATTTAATTTTTTGTTACAAAACTAATTATATTTTTTACGCATTTCGTACTAAAGAAATTAATAAACTAAATCTGTGACCTAAGAACGATATCGTTTAGATTTGGTAAATTTCAAAATGTTACTATATGGCAGCATTGGGGTTTTCGCGTAAAACCACGATATTTTAAAATTATATTTTAACCCATGTTGTAACTGTACACGTTTTCCTAATACGAGTATCTCTTGTATTTTAACAAGTTCATCAATAAATCGTCCAATTTGCCATTTATATATTTACAATCAGATTGTTACGGTTATCAATTCAAAATAAAATTCGAAGGAACTCGTGAAAACGTACGTTTTATTAAGCTCCTACGGCTTGTTAAATTATGCATGACAGTGCAGTGGCTCGTTGTAGGAGTTTATGTGGTCATAAACACCCGTTACAGCCTATCAGGTGAACCCCACCACCCTTCCACCCTGATTACCGGTGAGAACTTGAATAACAGTATTTATGTCGTTTGTTACGTTTATTGGTTCAATTAGTGTTTTATGCCGTTGTCTTCATCTATTTTTGTAGTGTGTTTCGTAGCTTTGTCCCCTGAATTTTAATTTCTAAACCAATATTTAAATTTACTTCATTCCACTTATTTTCCAGGTTCAAAAATAAGTTACCGTTAAATTATTTGTGTACATGTTTAACGCTGTTTCTTCATATTTTATTTAATGTGGTCAATTTTCTTATTTGCATTTAATTACTAAGGTAAATTTATTTTATATTTCTAATCTAACAAAAAATCTACACTTCCCTTACGGGCTCAAACTGAAAGCTCAAATAGCCTCATTAAATCGTTTGCTCGATCAACATAAGATTTCAAAGCAATTTCCTTTTCAATTCTTTTCCAACAACTTTCCTTGTTTGTATTTTATATTTTGTGTTTTCCATTACATTGTTGTTTTGTACATTGTTTACAGATGTCATTTTTGAGTTATCTTAATTAAGTTATTTTAAAAATATACTTTGTGTTTCGACGTGCTGTTAGAGACTCAGGCCGAATTATCTTTTTTGAGTTTTCTGAGTATATATTTTTACTTCCGAAAGGGTGCACTAAGGACGTAGTAATATCACGATACATTTTAATTATGATTAATAAATATAAATATGATTACCCTGTATAATGAGTTTTTGAATAAGTTCCAAAACAGTTTTTAAGTATAAAAGTGAATAAAATAAGCTGTCAAAAAATTCTTTGATTTTTATCAGTGACAATTCAATAAGTTTATCAATTTAAATCATTGAACGATAATCGCCGATGCCGTCTCCTTTAAAGATTTACGAGCCCCCTGTAATTGGACTGAAGTAATGTCTTTGTTATCTGTGAAATAAAACACTGTTAGAAAAAGATTTGTGCCCTTAAACGCAACGACAAGGGTGGTATAAATAAGAGAGCATTCGAAATATTTAGCTTTATTGAATATTTCTTTATCTATGGAGTTTTATATGTAGGTTTAATTTTTTGTTACATCTTCAAAATATATTATTTTGAAACAAGTAAATTCAGTAACAAGTAAGAATAATATTCCTTTTCAAAAGTTAAGTAAGAATGTCTGAACAGTCGCACTCGTATGTCAAATGTTATTTTTATCTCGTGTATTCCTCTCGCCTTTTTAAAAGTCGCGACATTTACTTTGGTGGAATAATTTTCCCTCTCTCCGTACTTTTTTAATGTTATGTCGGATTTTCTGATAGCTTTGTAGATGTCACCTCTTTCCCGCCTGTTTAATTATGCAATGCTTGAACAGTAAAGTGCAGTCGACGGGAAGTTTTATGGCGCCCGAAATATCTCTTGTTTATCCTTCTGTCGATCGTAATAAACCAGGAACTTAAGATTGTTTATTCATAATTATTCATCATGATCATGTTTCTTCAAATGATTTTAGCCTACATTTATTTTAACATAGCAAATATGTCAACGAAGTTTGCCTTTTAGGCCAGAATTATGAAAATATATTTTTAGGCTGAATATGTTCTAATTGTATCCACACTTTAATGAGAAATTTTAAACTTGGAACTTGTAAAATCCCAATTGTAAGTTATATATTAATGTAATATATTTATACTACGATTTCTAAAAATTACATGTGGTAGAACTCAAACACGTAGGATAACGTGAAGCAATTTCATATGCGACAGAGACCACTCACCATCTGTTGGATTGCCCATTCGTTAAAAATATTTTTTTTGTCTGAATCTAACATTATTTTTCGGTGTCAATTATTTTCTAACCATCATTATTACCTTGTTGCAGAGCTAGAGGGCGGTCGGGCGTGGTGCGGGCGGCGGCCGCGAGCCCGGCACCATGGCTACGGTGGAGGGGCGGCCGGCGCAGTATGGCGTATCCCTTCGGCAGCTCCGCGAGCTTATGGAAACTCGCGGCGCCGAGGGGCTGGCCAAGATCAACGCGCTCGGCGGGCCGCAGGAGTTGTGCAAGAAGTTATACACATCGCCCACAGATGGTACGTACTTTATTTGCTTACATGACAGGGCATCATCTAGTCTATAAGATCTAGTTTCTGTACCGGAATGGAAATGAAGAGTTATTCAACTCCTATACAAGATTGGACATTAGCATGGCTGTTTTAACATAGGATTCAGGTACTCTGAACGACCGAACCATAAGTTTAGTTTTTCAAGCAGGAGTCGCCACCTGCCGCATCAGAACATTGATGATTTAGCGCGGTGCACACTCAATTTTTTATCAATGTAAATTGATAAAATATTTTTGGATGAAGTTTCAAAATTGTAAGTGCTTGAAACAGTGTTGATAAACATAATGATATATAAACGATTGAAGCAGATGAATAACATGTTATATTTTATTTTAAGTAGAGTACCAGATGAATGATTGAACAAATTGAGACAAAGATGCTGAATGAAATGAATGATACTAAAATAACTATGTTAGCTCTGTATAAAGTATTCAGAAGACAAGGAATACGGTAGAAGACACAAACGATATAGATTCTTGATTCGCTCGGAGTAGACGAACACAATGTAAATTAGGTAGGTTATAGGTGATTTGTAGAATTTGGTACAACAGAAATAAACCGTGAACATCGATCGCAACATTGTGTTGCCTGGTAACGACTACACTGAACTAACTACTAAACGACAACATAAGTCATGTCGATAGTACGTACGTGTTTGTGATGGTTGGTGTCGCTCGTCACTTTGTTTTACTGGCTTCGAGCTATAAACTATTTACACGTTAAAACTACATCCGATATTGGAAACTTTGTGTTGTTTTCGCGTCAAAAAGAAGAATTTAGTTAAATATTCATTGCATTCATTGCATTTCAATGTATTATTAGTGTTTATAAAATGTAGTAATGATAAAAAGAAATATGTAGATAGTGTACAGATGTAGTAAAAGTTGAAAGACCCCACAATTTGTTAAATCCCATTTTATAGGGTCTCGTGTCCAAGGAATGCCAACGGGACCCTTCTCCCCTTGACTCCACGGTCCGTCCGTCTGGTACTTTAAATTTTCGCAGATTTTATGTATTCCTTTTACCACCATAAAAGATAATAATAAAAATATAGCCAAAATTTTAAGAGGTCGATGTTTTTTGAGCTTATCTTTTAAACCGTCATGTAGAATTTGAAAATTTCCAGTGTATATTACTGTGGCTATCTTATAAAATCAATCTATTCACTCTAATCACTTCACTCTAATCAAGAAATTAAAGGAGTTCAATACGACATATAAAAAACTTAAATTTTACCCAAAATTAATACTACTATATCTACAGTTAAGGTATAAAGAAACACCACTAATTCGCCACCTTGGCCGTCACAGTGACCTATGTCTAGCAGAAGGACAATAATGGATTGTAATGATGATGATGATGATGATAAAGGGTTACACGATATATGTAGCCCTTAATGTGCGAGAGTCTCATTTGGCCAGTTGCTCCATTGTAATTTCCAAGTTAATATCTAAAACCGTTTCACCTCAATTTTAAAGTCGAACTTTCTCATATTTACCAAATAATGGCCTTCGCGTGCCAAGACCTTGTTTCATGTCTGGAAAGAAATGCTAAGGAATTAACGTTCCCGTTGTTTTTGTAACCCCTTAATGTTGTTGACGTTTTCAAGTACACGTACGAAAAATGAAACTATTATACAATAACTGTTATTGAAGTACGAGTAAGTAATAACAATGCTAATGACTTGGAAAATGTTTGCGTGAAACGCTTTGGTTTTGATGTAATTTAGATTATTTTAAATTTTAAACGCAAAATTAGTGGTAATATTTGTTTTGTTGTTAACAGGATTGCTATTCGTTTCCGATTGATGAGTAAGGCACTGTGTCGAGGTAATTAATCATTGCTATGTATAGACACTACCGTAAAAAGTACCGCATTGTCCAACCGTACGGTTAATGATTCAATTAATTGCATTTACAAACAAGTAACAAGTTAATACAAAAGCATAAAGACACGACAAGACATCTAAACTTTATTCATGGAGCTACTTACTTTACTTAATAATGTCAAAATGTTATGATTGCTTAGCTTTCCGTCCAAAGGCTTGCTGGTGTTGACTATTATAGATTTTTGCTTCCGATAAATACAGCAGTGTATGTCACTCAGTGGTAAATTAGCTTTACCTCGTGAAATGATTTTTGAGATCGGCTCAATAGTTTTTGAGTTCATCCATAATAAACAAAAAACAAATATAATATCAGTGTAGATACGGTTATTTTTAACTACCAAAATGAAATTAAAACAACCTGAAAGTGATATTGTTAGTAAAAAAGTTGTTATCCATTTGTAGTTTATTTTACAACATCGCCTGAACTCCCATTAATCATGACAACAGTAATATAAAAGTTGAAATTAAGTGAATTAAATAACGATCTACAATGTAATTTTACCTTTGTAATTCTTAGCAAACTTCGTAATCGGAAAAATGATCAACGAAAAGGAATTTTTTCCTCGGTAATCCCTTAAGAATGTTGCCTTAACTTGCTCAAATTAATAGACGTAGGTTGTGGACTGACGGAGGTCACACCCGAGGGACGTCCTCGCTTGCCTCGTTGGCCTTAGAGACAGGGAATATTGTCCAACTGTACAAAGGTACAAACATATTTTTCACAATATTATTCCCCGAATAAAAATCGTCGCATTATTCAGAAACCTTCATGTGACCTTCGAAAAGATCTTTTGCTCTTCTTATGTTTTCTTTTACCTACCCTTTTATGATCTGGATTACATGTTGTTCTTTTCTTATATCAATAACACCTATGAATACTTTTTAAACACTTGAATTTTGAATAAAATTTAAGTAAGTAAATTTAACATATATTTTTCATTAACGACAATTCAAAATGCTTTTATGTTTGTTTTATTATAAAGTATAAGCGTCTAGAAACGAAATATTTTGAAGGGACTTGTATAAGCCAAAAGCAGCTCATCATTCTTCCCATCAAGATATATTATCATATAAACGTAGAACTATTCCCCATGGAATTGGCATGTAAAAAGTATCGCGGTTCTCAGAAAATATTGAAGGTGACACTATCGTTCGATCGGAATTGCTCCGCCGAAATGTCTGATAATAATCTTTGATGGGTATTTTATAACTACACTGGCTAGGCCATCGAACACGATATTGTTGTAACTAAAGATTAATAATTGTAAATGAGTATAGTACCTTAAGCACGAGCTAATGAGTTCATAAAAAGGCTTAGTTAAGAAGGTTGAGAGAGAGTTGAGGTTATGAAGGTTGACATTTGTAAAACTTAAGAACGTAACAAATAATTTGTAGCCAACTTTAATATATATGATACAACGAAAGATATGATACATATATAGATATTGTGTAATATCTATCTTTTAGATAATTTTATGTATCTGTTCTATCTTCACAAAAGTTTACGTGATCCCTAAAGAGTAAGAAAGAGGTCGTTGTTTCGTGATCTCAAGCTTATTGCCAGTAATTCTGATACATCTCTCAAAGGAGACCTCAATGCCATCTGATTCATGAAGCTAAGACTCGATAACGTTGCTGAAGATATCTTGAAAGATTCAAACATTAATATTGATGTAATATCAGTCTCAAGTGATATTGCATTGTAATACGGAAGCGAAAAGTCTGCCAACAAAAACATTATTGAAATGGTAAATTAAATTTTGAGAATTGTGAAAAACAATTGTGGATCGTTTTCGATCACGTTGATGGAAAGATTTTTTGGTTGGTTAGCTATATTTAACAGAAAGTAATCGTTTCGTTCTAGTTGCTCGAGTCAAATGGTTTTGTCTGGCGAAGATTCGACAAACATCTACACGGAGAACAAATGCAATTTCATCTAATTGTCTGCCTGATTGGGAAGTAATTCGGGAGCCTTTCATCGCAGAAAGGAATGATCACACGCTACAACAAATTCGTTTAGAAACAGAATGGCCGAATAGAATTAAACAGTATCTGCGTCTTAAGACAGTCAAATTAAAACGAGACGAGTCAAAATCTTTTGTTCCATGCGCACGACATATAACACATGATAGTTAGTGCTAGTACAAAAATAAAGAGAGTGCTCTAGTGAAATTAGCCTTTGTAATGTTTGCGGTGGTTTTAATGGCTCTTCTTTTCTGTTTGTCGCTCCGTGTTAATTGCTTCTCGGCTTAAAAATAGAGATCTTTATGGTAACGCAGTACGTGAGGTACAGTTTTAATGCTTTCGTAATAGTCGTGTTACTCACAAACCGCTCATCAAAAAGTAATTAGCAACAGCTTAAATATTTATATATATGTATTAGACTTAGATGTATTTTCTGTCTTGTTGTGTGTAAGCAACGCGTTTTAACTTTCGAGAAGATTGCTCAGTCCATTGATTGTCGATTTGTTTTAATTTTTTTATTTGGTAATTTTTCATTTTTTTTAGATTTGTTTACTGAAGGGTTATTGGATGGATTACAAAAAACCAACCGACCGATATAGACGACGATTAAATTGTGAAGTAATAGGTTTTAGCTAAAAGCAGCAATGTTGCTACTAAATAAAACTATTATTACATTGATATATTATCATACATCACTAATGTCACGTAGGGGCGAAACTGAAATGTCATAACAAAAACTAAACCATGTAATTTTGGCATAAAATGAAAAACACAATGACTAAGACAAACATGGTGACATAGTATACAAAAGTACTGTTTTCGAACTGTTTTCGAAGACTATTAATTTTACATATAAAAAGAGTAAGGCTTTGAAAGTCATATGATAAAATCAATTTACGGTAGCACAATTGACGTTAATATATGAACAACGATGTTCGTAGTAAAAGTAATACGCGAATTAATATAATTTACGGCGAACATAATTCCTATGGGGACAAAAACGATCGTATGGGCTTAGTAGTATCTGGTACAATTTTATGGCGCTCGTAACACCTACGGGGTTGTAATGAGGTCGCGCCCTGAGCTTTACGACGGTGACGTCATTGATGGCAGCGTATGGTGTGTTGCATGGATATTAGTTATTGCTTAATGCATGTAAGTATTACTTTATGTGTAATATTTTGTTTCTTTATTTGGTGCCTATGATATTATGTTTATACGAAAATGTGATTAATATGTCACTTACCTAGAAAGTGTATATCCTAATTAGGACTACTACTTGCGTCATTGAAGAAGGTAATGTTTGTGCATTCCATAACACACGAAATAATGGTAATAAATTCTGTATTGTGTGTTAGACATTGATTTGAAGTGACATTCAAGTAATTTTTAGCTGAATTCAAAGTCGCCACATCTGAAGACTAAGATGAATTCCCTTGGCGTGAGAACTTCCTCCTTGAAACAAAGAAAAATACACTGATCACAGCAATATCACATTTCGTTGAAGCTAATTTAATGTATTTAACCTTTGCACTCCCTTTTATTATACTAACAATTTAAACACATTATTCTGTACAATAAATTATTTACTCAAAAAAGGTCATTAAGACGTCAATGACTTTAAACGTTTTCAATCATTTTCGAATAATATAAAGGATCACGACCCCAATACTAATTCAGTTTAATGGTACCTTCACTCACTTAGTTTTTAAATATCTTATCTACAATGGCTATTGTACTCGAAAATGTAATAACATGCTTTAGCATGATTTATAGTATTTGAACGTTATTTGTAATATGCGTCCACGACTTTTCAATATGTTCATCATTTGCACAAATAACATATTACAAGAGCTATCTGTGGCCAGTAATGTAATTGGACAAAACAAATCTCACTTTAACACGGTTCAATCCGTTTGAAACCAGAAATCTTCTTTGCTATCATTTTTCTTATATCCACAGTACACATTTTTAAACTCTCTTTGTGTAAACCATATCGCATGAAAAAGAAATATTGAAATCAGTTCTAGACTAAGTGTCGTAAAATACATTGTCCGGTCAACTTATAATTCAAAGGTCTCAAAAATTAAAAGATCTAATAAATATCGCACGAAATTAGGGCATTCTTGACTATTACTTCTGGAACATTTCTCCATTAATACTATATTTACTATAAATCTGCTTGAAGTAATTAAAACAGCAAAAATCAGAATTCTTGAAACTTCTTGTTTAAAGTTGTAAAATGAAAAACAAGGCTCAATCTGTACCTGGAGTAATCTGGTCTGTTTCTCTATATTGGGCCATAGTGATATGTCGTCGACATAATCTGGACTTTGACTAGTCCACGTGTTCAAGAAAGTTCCATTTTACATTGTCAAAAAGGATAATATATCTTTAATCAATTTTATGATTTATTATTATTAAAGTGTACGTTGTAGTACATTACGGTGCCTGAGTAAAACTTTAGCTAAAACTCAAATGATAGCTCTGAGCAATGTCGTATACCCTAATGCGAGGTCGTCAACTAAACGGCCGTCGTACGAGCATCGATCGTGAACGTAAGTCGTGGTCGTAAATAACGAATGTTCTTCGTAATTCGGTTTCGCTGCCGAATAAAACAGCGCCCTCGGTACGTTGAACCCGATCGATAGACGGAAGGTTTGCTTCTGTGAACTTCAGGCTTACGATGTTTGAAGGCTTTCGTGTAAATTTGGAAAATTATAATCTCTGTTAAGTGGTTGTACCATGATTTAAATTGATAACATCCAAAAGCGAATTGTCTCCAACAATTTATGAATTAAATTCCTAAAACCTTAAAATTACATAAAAACATATATATCATTAATATAAATAAAATCTGTTAAAATGTTAGTGTTGAGTACGTATGAAGATGCATATAAAAATGCAGATTAAGATTTAATAAAAATGTAAATTTGAAAAATGTATAAAGTCGTGCCGTGCAGTAAGAAAAATTAATCATCATAAAGTTTATGCTGAAAAGTGTGTAAAAAAATATTTTTACTTAAGTTCGTTTTACTGTTCATAACAATGTATTTAATATTTGACATTTACTCCT
>DWOO01000051.1:0-11553 GCA_018251055.1 Ectomis asine | reverse complement strand
AGCAATGAGAAAAAGCTAGTAGTAAATATATCCGGTAAAAACCATTTAACATTGGAGAGTAAATTTACATATTTTTCAAAATTCAACTTATGTATATATGTTATGATAACACAAACCGGAATTTTAGTAATTAAATGATATCCTCATATATTCAATAATTTATTACTGACGTTACATCAATTAAATACATATAGAATATTTACTGTTTTGTAGTATTTAATAATATATGAAGTAGTTGAATACGATATTCAGACAGAAATCTTTACCATGCGTCATTTCTTACTCGATTATAAGAACGAAGTCAATATCAATAATTTTGACACAAAGCACTCAATTCCACTAAACAACATCTAAATGAGTATATTTGTTTGTTCTCCCAGGTGTAAAAGTTCACTTAGATCAATGAAATCGGTTAAACGGTTAAAATCCAGAATGAGTAAAACGTAACATGATTACTTAAATTAATGAAGTTGACAACAACCAACAATGAGTAAGGTTATTCGAAATTTCCAGTCTAACTTAAAAAAAATCTACATAAATACGGAAACAAAAAAACCCTTTAAAACCTTTTTATAAATCGAATTTATTTTTAATAACTGCTAATTTCTAGTTATAATTTACAATACCTGTTATTTCATTATTACTCTATAATATCTAAGATACAACGTCGAGATTCCATCAATAAACTTAAATCAAAATTACATCAATTTAAACCTAAAATCAACATATACGTAAGATACTAAGATCAGTGATGAAAAGGCAAATCGTATGTAGATATAAATTGCGAGATAGGGCAGGTTTATTAACATAAATAACAGGGTTGCCAATTAAGAGAGTCTCTGGTCTCGTCACTTGCACCACATACCGTCGTAACGTACGATTAGTGTTGCCAACTTCATAGATTCCGCAGGATTAAATGACTGTGACTGATAAGTTTATTTTACTTTTAACCGCACATCAGTATATTAGAATCTGTTTAGTTTATTCAAAAATGTACTAAAATAGAAATAATCTATTCGGCTTAGATTTGGTAGGATTTTGCTTTGCTTTATAGTCTTCTTAGAAGTACCATCGGTAATGGCATCTGTTGCAGATGTAGTAATTCCATTAGCTTTACTAATCGTCCACGCTACGAAAGTTCACGAAGCATTTTCGTATTCTCAAACAGGTTTACTCCTGTTACCATTACTAAGGGCTTATTTATCTCAAACCGGATTCTGAATTGTCCACAAAACTAAGAATGCCTGGACCCAGCATCTGTAACGTACACCGCCGGTTTACGAGCCGAGTTGCCGATCTCCCGTCAGCTATGTTCGGAATCTGTACGCTTCCTACGCCGTAGTATTTACTATCGAGTCCTCAATTAATGTATTTGCATACATTACTTCGTCGACTAAGGTAAAAATGATCAAACTTTGGTTAATTTTTTAATTTTTGGTTCACGGATTTTTAATTTCTAGATTGATTTCATTCACACAAAATAGCTTAATTTAACGACCTAATTGTATTCCACATTCCCTTATACAATATATTCCATAATAATCCCTTTATTTTCCTGCCTGTAAATTATACTGATGTAATAAAAACAATTAATAATAGATTAGAACGCCGTTTAATTTTCCGTTAAAATTATCATAAGTAATATTCGAGCGAATGATATAGAAACTGTGCCACCCTTTAATGACAGTAATTTCGATACTAAGTAGATAGTAGTTGATGGTGACGTTTAAACGATGAAACCCAATGTATCATTACACGAATTGGCATTCACAGCACGTAGTTGGTTTGCGTTGAACACAATAATTCTGGAGTAGGTAGGTAGGTACATCTAGTTAGTACACGTATACCGGTCATACATAAATCATCTGTGCAGTAGGAGCGCACGTGCGTATATGTAACACAGGCGGAGTTGATGGCGTACTTAGATGGACGAGATAAAGATGCTTTGATTATTTGTAAATAGAAAATATTAGGATTTCAAAAGACTGTTTATTAAGTTAAGCTGTTGATTCTCATAAAAAACCCACCTATTGATAAGTTTCATACATAATTTAGTGTCTACACTTTTGTACTTAAATTGGCCAAAATTTTTATACCTTTACTTCATAAAAGTGATATCTTCATTTTACTTATGCACGCGTAAACGTATCCAAGAAATAACTTCATACAAACTCACAACTTTTAAAAACAAAACTTATAAAGAATACACAGAAACAAAAAAGGCAAAACATACATAAATAGTCAAACAGATTTAAGTAAAAAAACCGATCACAAAACACATCTCTCAATTCTCTATGCAAAGTCGAGCGGCGCCGGCGTTTAGGAAGGACGCCGCCCACACAATACCACTATGAGCCAATACAGACCGATTATATCACCGCTTGTAGGTGGCCATATAAGGTCAATTGTTCAAAAACACAAACAAACCACGACTGGTTATGCAATGACCCATTTCGATTAGGCTGATAGACTATTCAAGATTGTAGCTAAAGATTTTATGAATGTAACCGAGATAGATGATCTACATTACGACATCAATGATAAAGTGTTTACGAAATTAATATTAAAATAAAATAAAGTTAAACTCGAAATAGAGGTGTGACATGAATAATAAATATTAATCAAGGATTAAGCTAGCTTTAGACATGACTATAAGATACACTAAATTATAGCATAATGCAACAAAGTATGGTCAAAATATTACACATAGTGGAAATTTTGTAAAAGAAATGTATTGCACCTCCTTTTTTAAATCGTTTGAAAATGTAAATATATTTAATTAAGAAAACGTATAAGCCTTATACTTTAATTAATTCAATGCCAAAAATGTTATAGGATTAATACCCAGGTTATTTAGTTCTTTGTGAATGGATTCAATATTTCGTATAGACAAATTATCAATACACGTATCTGCAGATCAAACGTTTACTATACATGTAGACAAAGCGCATCAGTCTTTACATCTGACAGACAAAACATGAGCTTATTAATGTACATTAGGATTTCCAACTGAGTTTCGGACATTTCCCACGTAGTTCAAGCGGACCGGCGGAACCAATTCGAGGCACGTCCGTGGGATTAGCATTTGAAAGCTGTGTTTGTGTAAGCTAAGCTCGCCGATAGCAATGCTCAATGGAAAAAGTATGATGGATCGCTCACATGCATTTGTTTTCAAAACTCAATAGCCCTCATATTATACTTCGACCAACACACGAACGCACACGGAATAAGTAACAACATCGTATGGATGTAAGGAAAAACTGAATATAGTGAAGTGCGGTGTACAGCGCCATAAACGTACTTGAATTCTCTTCCCATGCCTTTTTCAGATGAACAGTTTACTGCCCTACTATCGCGGGCTATTTTTACTTTTTGTTTGTAGTTATTACGAAAATGCGTGAGGTAGGATCGCATAGAATCGAAGTTCATAACTGTTTATATTTCCCTAACCTTGTCGAAACGTAACATACTTTGAACGAAATATAATCTATCTTATTATTATTCTCCTATTTTAAATAACAAATTGAACCGGTCGCTTGAAACAATAGCGTAAAGAAAACAAATTCACGTTAAAAGGTCAGGGCTTTACAACGAAAAATTGCTGAACAGAAGCATACGGCCGAACGACAACAAGATCAAATTACTGCGCGCACGCACACGATATTGGGCCATAAATCCGAACAACAGTATGACAATATCATCCAAATAAGTGTGCACGCGATGCCGGCCTTTCCCACGTAGCTGTCACCGGTCGTAGCGCAGGCACTACACGCGGCCTATCGCCGCATCTACACCACTCCAGTGGACAATCGTCCTAACAAAGCCTCACCGGCTACAACGGACCCAATCATTTCCCACGCGCTAACGGTCGAGCCTCAGCTGAGATCCTAGTTTGAATTTATAGCGAGTCTCCTAACTCCACAAACTACGTCCAATCCCGGCCAACAGTAATCCAGCCGGCGCACGACGCTAGACGAACCCGCATTGTAATGTTCGCACGAGATGAGATCGCTCGCCGGCGACGCCGAAACGGCGCGTCGAGATGGCGATACAAAAGGATGACCGATAACTTGTGTATTCTTTCGATGACAGAAGAAAACATTGTTTGCGTTTGTGAACAATAATCTTAAAAATTCACCGTCATCTCGCTTTTGAGAAACGTCCGTCTAACATGAAAAATTTGATTCATTGTCTTTTGAATTTAAATGCTATTTCCATTCCAGATTTAACTTCGGCCTAAATTCGCATCAACAATGTATGTACCTACATTTATTTTTCTCTAAAGAGTAATGAAATCTAAATGTGTAGCTTTACAAAACTTTCAGCTTCTGCACAACGGGTAGCTTTTGATAGCTCTCTATTTAAAACACCCCCGCTATAATTAAAGTCAACTTATCACAAATGAAGCGGAAAATTTTGCAAAAATGAGGTCGAAATGAACATTCATAATAATCGTTTATATTTATGTTGCAGATGCAATTATGGAAATAACGTAATAATTTGCTGCAGGTGTAACGTCATTAAATAATAATGTTAGGAGGTATAAAAATGCATGAATGCATGAATCTACACAGTACATTTCGATTTGATATGGTGTAATACAATATGCGGCAGGTCGGCGCGCGGTGACGAGGCACGCACCCAGTTTACGCTATTCCCGGCGGGCCTAATTTTAACCATCTGCGTCTCCCAGTCTAGTTTTAGGAAGTGGGCCGACTTGAATTCAGCGAATCAATCGACTCGAGACTTCCACTCGCGTCCGACCGCTACTCGAATGCACGCCGCGGAATCGAGTTCGATTCAACTCGAGAATTATTGGTTCTTATACACAATTAACTGCAATATGGTGGCAGTTAACAGAAATAATGATCTTATACCCGCAATCGTTTACTTTGTGCCTCACTCTGGGATGAAATTACAAGCAAAGCTCTTAATTGGACTCGGATTATATCCGAGAGCGAATGACGCAATCTTCGAATACCAATCGAGAGGATCTATCGCAGATGTTTGCGGATTGCGCAACTGGAAGCATAATCGCAGGTCCAATTATCGAAATGACCGAGACGTCGGGCGCATCAAGCGGGGAGGATACGGTCCTGGCTAAATCTATAATGGATGAGGCGCGTCCTGCGTCAATCCAGTAAACGAGATCGCATAAACGCAAACACGCATACATAACTAAACAGGCTGAAACAATCGATACGCGATTATTCATTAATCTAATGGAATTAAGCGTCGCGCATTGGGGAAACGGAGCGCGTTCGACTGCAGCGGCGAATAAATTTCAATTAGAGCAATCAGGACGGTCCGTCGCGGAAGTTTCTGGATACGATGGGCACGGGATAGCGGAGTCGCACCTTGCATACAAAACTCGTCATGTCCAGCGCATACAAAGGAGGACCTCCGCAGTAAATCATTAGAATTGCGGTAACAGAGATGTGAGCAGAATCGTGCTTGATACAAGTTTGAGATAATGATGTTAGGATTTCGGATTAGTTGGCACTCGATTCTAGGATGTCGCCGTGAGACGGGCGCTTTCTTTCCAGCACGTTTACGCATGACGTACACGTGGTTCGCTCAGACAATATCTCATAGTTGTTTTGCTTTCCATTCTCTGCGATAACTAGTTAACATTCCGTATGGTGATGCGTAGGTGGGTGCAGTATTTTAATAATAGGAACGTTGTTTTTAATTCAAAACTATAAGGCCAAATTTTGTTGGTGCTTAAAAATACAGCGCATTTTTTAGATTCAAACATTTACATATTGTGAAGATGTAATATGATAATTTTTATACACGAACACAAAATACTCGCACAAAGCACTTGCAGAATGACTGTTTTTCCTGTAGTCCCGCACACAGCATCGGACACTCATATATTCGTCACCATTTGCATTCAGTTTGTCACCCTCGGTAACAAAGTTGATAATGGACGCTAACGCGTCAAAACAGAGCACACATACAATGTAAGCATAATTCGCCGCGGAAAATTTGCGAACGCAAAACACGGCAAGTCCGCAAGCCAATTTGTAAGCGGCGACATAAACCGCGGGTGTAACGAAGGCCCTAAACAACGATATAAGCGGTCCCATCAACTCCCCGCGAAATATCTCAACGGTTGACAAGCGGGCGACCCAAGAAGCGAACTCGGACTTTACATTCGCCGACGTAACGAGCGAAGACGCCGACTCGCCCATTGTATTTATGCCTACACAATTTATTTATTCGGCAAACATTACGGAGACACAAAATCTCGTCCATAAATACATGTGAAAGCACGTATCAAGTATCGGAATGCAAACGGCGGAGCTCGTGTCTGAATTATGCAACAGTACGGCGCGGGCTCAGGTCTGCCGTAATAGTACAAGGAGTGGACGCAACTCCTAAAATAATACCCGCTGAGCGACCGCGCCCTGGCGCACCACGAGCGGAACTCTCCCATCAATCCATTATGACGCTTTCAGCTTCCTCTAAATCATTCATGACCCACTTTTGCGCTAGAAAATGTTTGTCCGAGCTTCTTAACATTCACGATGTAGCCGGCCATTAACGTAGTCAGTAGAAACTTAGTTAAGAATGTAGTACTAGATTTAAGACTGTAACCAGCACGGCCGTTTCATTGCACCGTGAACGCAATGTAACATTTCGCGGTAAGAATTCTCCCACGTCCACGTTTACTACTAAGCCCTAATGTTACTTATTTACTTAATGTTAAGATACATAAACTTGTAAATTAATAATTTAAAGGTTTCATTCGAATAAACCTATCAGTACCGAAATTGAGACTAATTGTATTCCTGTCACGTCGAAAGTGTTATGATGAAAATAAATGCCACTTGAAAGGATAAAATTACAGTCCTCATAACATTTTTGATATACAACGGTATACTTAGGCCCTATAATATTCTGTAATACGATTGTTCAATTATTAGTACTTGCGGTCGGATGATGAAGACATTTCTGCGATTGTCGGAACTCGAGACAATCAATATGGGTCCATTACACAAATGACACGACGCGAATCGGTTGCACGGTTTTACTCATGGAAATTTTCACCAAGCCCGGCCGAGTACCTTCGAATCTCTTCATTTGTACCGCAATCGGTGACACAGTAAAGGCGGTTTTTCGATTATTACCCTTATGAAGGATTTACGGTGGGTCCATACATCTTTCACCGGGGTGGTCGGCCGGTGCGACGCTAATTACAGGGCCGGGTCGATCATTTAATGTGAATTTCGCAAACATTAAATAATTAAAAAAAATTCAAGCCGACAGTTCGTTCAAGCGCGGAATAATAAATTAATGATTTCGCTGAGCACGACGCTCTATACCACGATACTTGGGATTTTAGGGCACCGGCTCAACCGTGTAATGAATCTCAAAATTTAGCACAGTATTAAGAAAATAAATCAAAATGGTTTCACCTCCTACTCAATGTGATAATTAAAAAGAATGAAATACTGCCAATTTGATAGAATCATTAAACGATAAATCTTATCGTATATATTACGAAAAGTAAAGACGTCAGAATAATACAATGCAGACATAAAAAAATAAATAAGTAAATTCGATACTGCGATACTAACTGTTGCTAACAAATAAAACATTCGAAAGTTGTCGAACTTAAAGCTAAATGATGAGGTGATGTATCATTTTTTATTTCACGCTAGAGACATAATTGCGGCAATAACGCATAAATTACGACAACTATGAAAGCCAATATTAATGCCCATACAATCTACAATCAAGATAAGAAAAAGATAAAAGAAACAAAAACTAGAACAATAGCTTTAGAACAACGTTCATTAACTGATGTAAGGAGCGGCGAAGAGAGTGGTGCCGATGATGTTGTTGTTAATCCTTAAACCACACGCGGTGACGATTACAACGCACCTATTAGTCAAATTAGGCTCATTGTTGAAACACGTCAGGCTTGCACAAGACCAATCGGCTTACAGGCGGACAATTATGTAGCCACATTAGCCACACAATACGATGAGTCAACAGAAATTGCGTCTCGGGCGTTTATCAAAACAATAGTATTGATAAGTTAATAAACCGAGGTGCGAGACGACTAACGAGCGATTACCGAGCGACGTCTAGAATAGAAGCACGCGTCTCGTACGAGCGCACGGAATACGTTATGGACGCGCGTGAGTCATCGGCCCATCGGAGAGGCGGGCCCAAGATTGTCAACATCAAAAAAACACCGAGAATTTACGAGCCGTGTCGATAACTCTTATAGTGGCGGCACTTTTTTTCCAAACCAACGCCGTGCCTTGAAATAGAATAAAGGTATCGACGTCGGAATCCGAGGAAGAAATTCCGCGCACTGAAAGCGAAATCGCGTGTTTTGCGGTGTTACGAAACAACAAGACGGTGAATTCGAGATTAGGAGATCTGCTCGTGGCGAGGGCACTGACCGAATTCCACATTTATACCGCTAATTCATGCACAAGAGCATCTGCATCCTACGAACGCGTTACGATCACCAGGCGCGGAACACGGCTAATTCAGTATACATTCGCGCCAGACTTCACCCGTTACACTCTTCGAATACTTAAACAATCATATTTATGTGTATGACTTAGTCACGTGAAAGAAAACACCGTGCCCCAGAAAAAGAGAATATGCCGTTGAATCCAAACGACGCAAACTTACGCGGTATATGTCAGACAAAAATAAAGACAGAATTTCACACAAAGAAAACAACTTAGAGAAAAACCTTCATGGGAGGCAGTTATCTGTTGTAATCATAATTACCGCTTGGATATTTCAATCGGATAGACTTATCGACAGTGTGTGAACAATGAGTATTCAGTTCGGCGTGGACATGTTATTCCCGTACGTCAAACACTGAGGACCCACCTGAGCACGAGAGATTTTTATCGAGGCAAGCGCGAAACGAGAGAATCGACGTAATCGATTTCAACATATCAAAGCTGACAAGCGTTATTCGAGGTCGGGGGCGAAGGCGCAGTGGGCGCCGGATGGCTTCGAAATTAAAACGATATGCAAATGAGAAGCGAGGATTAATCGTCGGGCGCAATCGATGGGACGGCAGCGAGATCGACCACTGAGTACAAATCGATGAATAAATAGTGTCCGATTAGCAGTGCGAGGTGTGTTCGTCGGTAATGGATGGATCGAATCGAATCGGCGAGCCCCATTGATGAATGCTCTACATGACACATTTAGTAATTCATCTAATGCTCAATAACACTAAAATTTATATTTGCTTAAATAATGGAGCTTTCATGTAGATTTATTTGTGGTTTGGAGAAGACTATAATTCTTACAAGGAAGCTTGAACAGCTTGCACGAAATGTATAATTGGTAACTACTAATTTACACACTTATTATTGGTTGTCAATTTATTTTTCAAAATGATTCTTCAATATCTTTGTCATAAAACAAATATCAAACTACGGAAGCAGAAAGCATCCGTGTTACCCAAATCATTCTACCGATCAACGCAGGTCAGTGGGGCGTCCAATTTGACAAGGGAATTCATAAGAATCACTTTCAAACCCTTCGAAAGTAATTTTCAATTAATTTCTCCATAATCCGGATCATGTGTCTTTAGACGGTGAGACGGAGCCCTTGATAATTGGAAACTGTCTCTAGTCTCAAACAACACCTGCTACTTTGTTAAAGGTATTTTTTTGTTCTTTGCATTTTTAGCAGGATAAACTGGTGCCAGTATCGTCTATTTTAGTCCCAGATAGGATATAATGAACGGTTCGAATCGATCCGCTGCGGTGTCACTAATAAATATCGTATCTACACAACGTAATAATAGACTAAATAAATCTGCTTCTGAATATACACCTGAGAACTTTTATTAACTCTTGTAGCACTTGGATTACAGCTGCTGTTTCATTCTTACACTTTTTATGACTACAGAAAAATTATACATGTTTTTCAAAATTATCTTAGTTATTAAGATAGGGTCAAGCGTATCAATAACAATTACTGTGTATCGAACGAAAGGCCGATTCATTCATCATAACGATTCAATAGGAAAGCGTGTAGCCGCTCCCGCTTCTGAGGCGTCACTCTTAAACCGTGCAACCGGTTTTTAACGATAATTACAAACTCATTTCAAACATTATTATTTGCTACCGATCACCGCTCTATGGCCTTTGACAGCGCCTCCGCGTCCATCATCAATATCATTGATAGGATTCTCAGATGAATGATTTATTAAACGACTGTGGCCAAATTGATTTCAAACTAATAGATTGGAATAGAAATGTTTAACGGCCATATGATTTACTGTGTCGTTTTTTAATACGATGTTTAAGCTGACCATATTGATGCGGCGCCGAATAACTCTCAATAGAACCGTGAAATTGTTGACAGTGATTTTGAACATTCACTCTGGTGTCTGTTTTTATCTGAATGTATCTGTCAATTTCGATATGCAATCGCTTATGTGCAACTTTCGGGTATCATTAACAGTAATTCCACGAAAATTCGTTGCGCAGTGCGTCGCAGGAACTCGTTTTCGATAACCGCTCAAATCCTCAAAAATTAAGACGTCAATTACGAAAAAAAATACCCGAGAGCTACTTATTTACAAAAATAACAACAAAATACTTTATTGCCTTTATAAATGTATATTACTCTTCTTATCGATTTAATTTACAAGCTTACCTAGAACGTGACTATCCCGATAGTCTAATCGATGCCTCCGGACGTATCTGGTGCTATCGATATTGACGCCAATTAAATAGCAAAACGGGATTTACTCTAGTGCCATCTGAACTACCGTTGTGGATGGTGGGACATGTGGGGGTGAGATAGATGGGCGTGGGAGTAGGGCTGCCCTAGGGAACCGATAGGGAGGGGTGAGGGGCAGGGCGGGTGCTGGTGGTGGTACTGCTGTATAGGCGACGAGGCCAGTGGGTGGTGATCTATGGGATACTGCGCGGAGCCCGCGTACGCCAATTGCCTCACCTTCATATCCTCGTCAACTACGTTATACGTGAGCTCGGTTTCCTCGAAGCCGGTGGCCGCCATCCGCTGCTCGCTGGTGGTGGGCGGGTCTGGCGAGTTGAGGCAGGTCTGTATGAGCCGCTTGCCCGAGTCTGAAGTTATCATTGGCTGTAGCTTCCTCGTTGCGAACGTGTATACGTGTCCGGTCTCGGACGCGACTAGTAGCATCACTTGTGTACCCGTCAGGGTCGAAAGCTCGTATGCCTGGAAAAAAGAAACACAATATTACTCACTTGTCCGCCGTTGTATGTAAATTGCGCAACATTGTCGATGGCAATATTTTTTGTGAACATCTGCATGACTATGTAATCGATCTTGTCTATTGTGCCATAAATAATTTTCTTTTTAATTTCATCGCAATTCAAAATAAACCTCCATGTCCCACGTCCACGTAATATTAAAGTCTTTATAGAAAAAATAAAGTAGTTGTATGCCTACAGACGAATAACAGATACAAATTTCCGTTCAAGCCACCTTTCACAAGAGATTCATCCAAATCTTACTAAATCAAAATCATATTATTAATACAAAACATGACGCAGATAACGCACC
>DWOO01000050.1:0-11570 GCA_018251055.1 Ectomis asine | reverse complement strand
TTAGCCCCGAGGCGGGTCCGGCCAGGTAGTCGCTGGCCGGACGCCACTGGCGGAGTCACAGATGAATGCCTTGAGTGTCCCTGTGGCTCCGTCGTAAGGTGGAGAGTTGGATCACCGTCAGGTTTTTAGTCGGTTGGAGTCCGACATAACCCTCCATCGGCCCTGTGGTGGAGGGTACCCGTACCGGTTTTCCTTGTCGTAAAAAAAAAAACCTTGTTGACAAATAGCCGCAATAGCAAAGGTGAAGCTCTCAGCGACGGTGATGCGAGCCCGCTCGGGCGAGGCGCGTGGCGCGAGGTGGCCGGCCAGCGCCAGTAGCGCCGCCGCGCCCGCGAACGCGCCCGCCGCCGCCGCCCACACGCCGCGACTGAACGGCAGCGCGAACACGTTCGACACCGCCGACCGGGGCGGCTGACGGAAGATGAACGAGCCCCTGGATTCAAAACGAGCTCGTGCTTTTCAAATGGTTTTAGAATTATCCCCTTATATATTATACTAACATTCGACCCACACCACACCCCACATCATTGTCTCAAAATATTGTTGGGATTACGTCGGCAGATTAGCAATAGTCGCTATTATATAAGTTTAATCAATTTCAGCAACTTAGAATAAAATATTAGCCCAAAACGTATGCCCAAAAACAAAAACTCTTGTGTGGGAAAATACTCCACACCACTATTTTGACACTCTTATGGCTCAGTATGAGGTTTGAATTTAATCTTACACGTCGTCTGTTATTTAAAAATAAGTTAAAATGTTGGTACGTGGACGTGCACGTGGCTTACACTGTACCTGACTACGACAGTCTCCGCGCTGTAGTGCAGCACGCGCCAGCGGTCCGCGCGCATGAACATGGAGGCTATGCCCAGCTCCACCACACCGCGCTGCAGCAGCCCCGCCAGGCCGTCGAACGAGCCGTTGTGCTCCTCGCCGTAAAGGTCCACTTGCCGCATGTCCAAACTGTACAGAATTGTTAGACCGAAGCTAAACATCCGTTCGGTATCAAAATATAATGCTAGCTTATCTCATTTAAAGTTTTAATCTAAGTTTAACTAATTGTTAATTGATATTACGTGGCATTTTACTATTACTTGCCGCCACAAAAAAATCTTACAGAGGGGTTTAAGGGCGGTTAAACTCTTGATCTAACTATGTTCACATTCAATTAATCTTGTGGAGCTAGAACGATAAACATGAGTTTAACTTTTTTTATTTTGACGATTATAAGTCACGAACCGAAAGTTAAGGTCTTCAGCGCAGTGCAGGAGCAGCGGGTATGTTATTTTAGGGTAGGTGTCGACGTGCCGGTCCGAGACGTCCCACCAGCCGCGGAAGTGCTGCGGCTGGGTCAACTGTAATATAACGGCTTTCAACAACGATTCTTCGATGACAATCATCGGTTAAACGAATTACTCTGATGACTTGGTGTTTGAGTACATATGCATCTTTATATATTGATATTTATCCATACGTAGGGGTGGTTATATAACTATTTACTCGTTTGTGGCCTTCCGTCTCCGACGTTAGGTTCAGTGGTGTGGTGTTCAGGAATGTACGAAGTGTTGTATCTAGAATACCGTGAAGGTGCGTCTGCCACTTTGCTTATTATATTACTTAGCTTATTAATTATAAGACAAAACAATTACAATCACCTAAAGTTAAAGACACAAAGCCCCGAGAAAGAAAGGCTTTTGCTTGTAAAAAAATATTTAGAAATTCACATGGAAACCAGATTTTTCAACCTGTAGTCAAAAAATACGTAAAGTTAATAAACCTACAAATAAAATGTACAAAAAATACTATTATTATAATATCTTAACCCTATCGTTAAGTTAGATAACATATCTGATATATATAAAACACTAATAATATATGGTTCAATCTCTTATCACTTTCTATTAAATGCATGCATATTTTTTATCAACGTGACTCTTTACAGTACAATTTTTATTTTTATCTTTTTACTTGCTCAAGAGGTATATAAATTAATGAAAAAAGAAAGTGGTACTCAAAAATATCTTACTACAGTAGCTGACTTAATGTTAACATTGCGTAGATCTTTTCTTCTAGACACTGTAGTCGGCAGGGTGGCCCACAGCTCCTCTAATATCTGTTTACTCGCTATGTTGCCCGCGTACAGCTCCGTTAATATTAATGGCTGGTTGGGTTTAATCCTGTACACGTCGACCAACGTATTTTGTGATGTAAGCACGACATCAGCGTCAGGTAAAATGAGTGCGTCCGATAACATTTCTCCTAGAATAGTTTCATTGTAAACGGGTTGGTGCACAAGGAGCCAGGAGTGACGGAGGTTGAAGGCTCTAGACGATGACGCCTGAAAGGTGAACAAATTATTTTTTCGACAATGCAACGTAAGTTTAATCTAACATATCGCATATCCTATGTAAGTATAATATTATGGAACAACTTTGAGACTACTCAAATCTTGCATATACTAGGTTGTCCTTTAGTACCCATACGCCACAATGCTGCTTAGGTTTCTTAACTAGTTAAAGTGTACTATGAGATAACCGATAGCTGCGTTTAATCTTTAAAAATATCGTTAACCTCGTTTTCTAAAATATTTACATTAATATGTGTAAATAATGAGTGTCCCAACATATAATAAAAGTAATCCAAAGATAGCGCCTTGTATTTGCGGAGTGAATCGCTCACTGGTTTAAAGAAGAATTTAGATTAGAATACGTACATGTTATTTTTAGTTCAACAATATTTAAACGTTTCGTGCGACTTCACTCGAAACACACTTTACATATTCCCTATATCTACTACAGATATAAACCTCAGATGCGTTCGAATTTGTCGCGATGTCTATAAATCGGTTTAAATGTTTGGCTGTCGTACTCGATAGCCGAAATGAAGCTTGGTTGTATCTACATCTACCTTATCCAGAACAACAGCGTAGTCAGGGCAGGCGAGGTCGAGCAGCATGCCCTCGCGGTGGCGGCGGTAGGGCGGCAGGGCGGGCGGTCGTGCCGGATCCGCGAGCGCCACGCGCAGCCCCGCCGCTTGGCCGCGCCGCGCCAGCTCCCACACCGCTTCTGTCACACATATTTTGATCTAAAATCCACCATTACAACTCACTATTGCTCCACTGCTGGGCAAGGCTCTCTTCTTAGAGTGAAAAATATTTATGGTGTAATCTACCATGCTGGCCAAGTGCAAATTACTGAACATCACATTTAAGATTTGTTTTGAAAATCTTTCAGGCGTTATCTCACTATGCTTTCTTAACTAAACTGCATGTGATATTTATTCATATGATTCATTTATAATATGAGATATTCCACGTAAGAGGCTGATTTCTTAACCACTAGGCTATACTAGGCAATAGTATAGCAACCCAAAAACGAAACCGATACAAAACATGAGTTTTATAGGTGTTAACGTTCAACCTGGACCTGGACCTGGGACCACCATCACTGTCTTATCACTTTCCACAAACATTTATTGTTTCAAATAGAATTACCTATAATTAATTAACCTCTGTGACCAGACCATTTAAATTAGAAGTAGCAACGCATATATTAACGATCTCATGCAGGATGTCAATAGTATTGGGGAGGAATTTGCCAGTATATTTACCAGGTCGCCAACAGACAAAGGCAGTTAACAGTGACAAATTCTTAGAAGCAAAATAGATTATAATGAAATTGATGAAATCCATAGCTCCGTACGTCCTCACGAAGACCAATCGACGTCTGTTTGGATTTCACATTGAATTACGATGTCGTCATTTAATACCTTTTTAAAACGAAAAGCTTAAGGGAAAGTTCGTAGCTCGATAAAATGAAAGATAGTTTTACCTACCTACAATATACGAGTAACTTTGAATAGCAAATCTATTGCTATGATATCAACATTGCTTCTTACTACCTTACCTTCATACTCCCTTATACTCATGTGCAATTTTCATCCCTTAAGCAAAATAAAAAATGACTCTCACACAAAATTAAGGTACCTTTGACGTTTGACTAATTTAGAAAAGAAACATCGCCTTTACGACTATACCCAGTTATTACATAACTTAAACGATGTTTGTTCAGTTGGGGACGTATTGTGGAAGTTGATTGCAGTTCAAACAGCTAATCGCCTAATACTTATTTCGTTGCATGGGAAAATGATTGTCCGTTCGGAAGTTACTTAGAATAGTTTAATGCATCATTTAATAGTCTCAGGAATCACTTTAAGTAAATATGCAATTGCGTAGTTAAGTTAAACGATGCTTATAGTTGCATAACAAACTTTAACAGGGTCACTGTTGGGAATTAGTAAAATAATCTGTTGCTTCGGTTAAGTGTACATTAATAAAGGTTCTTTGTAATTAGTTATTACTACATAATTGTAAAAATAAATCATGTACTGATGATTGCCTTTAATAGCCCGTTTTTGAGCATAGATAAGTTCTCCACATCTGGATGATGGATGTTTTCCATTACGCTGATGTAGTTCGCACCATGGTACCGCCCTAGTGAATGTAATAAGAGTTATTTCAAATGCGGTTTTGAAACCCGAGGGTCATACATGTATATAACTGTTTAGTGCCCCTATTGATTTTATAGGTTTAAGAATGTATTTGTTTTAATGCTTCGTTAACATTGATCCATCCATTTTCAGCTTTATTCTATAGGAGTCGGTAGAAAAATTACTCTTACCGTTAACTAGTCGATGTGCCCAGGTAAATCTCAATAGTCCCTAGGTGTTAGTGGCTAGGCGGTAAATAAAACTACAAGTTTTTCTAGTAACAATATTTATTTCATTATTGTCCTTCAGATAATTTCGGACCATCGAGACTGCAACCGTAACAGGTGTATATTATCACACAACCAACACAAAAATATAATAATTGCACTAACTATTTTAATACTTCTTAGTCAACATTTCAATAAAATTCTTTATCAGTAGCTAGACTACATAAAAAAAAACATAAGTACTCTCAGAGCCCTAGGTATAGTAACAATTCGTTAGATATAACTGGAATATTTCTACGTATTTGCTAAATTAAACTAGGATTTTGTGCAAATGCAAATTAAGTAATTAAAGTAGACAAATTAAGCTAAGTATAAAAAACAAAAAAAATACATAATTTTTAAAAAATAAAATATAAATGTTGGGTATAAAAAAATAAAAAAAAAACCTTGGACAAAACGAAAACTAGGCTATAGGGAATTTCACGTGTACGCACAGATAGACAGCACACAGGTATTATGCCAAATTGTAATTATCACTTAATCGCTGTTATTATTTGATTTAGTCACAAAAACCAGGGATATATAATGCCCATGGATATCTTAAAATAAATAAATTCTGTCACACAATAATAATACAGCGACCTTTACAACATCGCAAGTATTCACATACAGATCAACATAATTGTATATTACCGAATATATAACAGAATATTGTCTTACGATTTAATGATCATACAATTTAATATTTATCTCTATTCAAACACAAATAATATCTGTATGTAAATAGGCTACATATTTTTAACAAAACGCGAATAAGATCGAAAGGACAGGTTTTACAATTAGTAGAAAACTTTAATGAAATTATTTATATACGAACTTCTCAAAATCCCCGTAGCTATTTGTATATATATACATATCAGACTTTGTTCATTAAATAATCTAGTCTGCGCACGTGGCGCCGCCTGGCGCTTGCGGCCGACTTCTCCATTTTATGTAGCCAAACCCTTTTTACTAAAAACTACAATTGAATCATTTCGATCTTTTTAATAAAACTCGTGTCAAAATAGCGCGAATAGATAGCAAATATTTGTAAATCTGTTAAAACTTGCAGACTTCTTAACGTTAGTCATGCATAGGGTATTATCGGGGCGCCATTACTAAGAAAAATGTTAGTAATAGCGCCCCGTTCGCATCTCTTATGTGTCACTGGGATTTATACTTGAACGGTTATACGGTGACGGTAACGTTGTGTGTCAGTATGACAGCTATAACAAGAAATACTAAACATAGAAAAGTTAAAAAACAAAAAAAAGCCCGAAAAGTCCCCTTACATACAATATATCGGTATTTTCAACTGTAATATATAGATTTTCACAATATATGTTTTGACATAGCTGTAATGAAAACACAATGAACGACCATAGTTGGTAAATTATTTTAAAATTACATAAGTGTTAAACATTGCAAGTTGGTACGGGACCCTCTGTTCTTAGCTGTTCATTGTGTTCCTCTTAGCCAGAAAGGGACAGACACTTGCATTTTATTTACTTTGTTTATTTGAAACCTAATTATTGCATATACAGCACATTTCAACAGCGTGAATAATGCACTTAATATAAAATAATGAACTCTTTTGATATTAGTAGTTTTATTACAGACTAAAATTAGTACAAATACACAACTCATGATATACTGATAGTTTGAGACGTGGATTAAAATAAAATATACTTAATCAATACTTAAGTAACAACGGAAGTTAATGTAGGTCAGGATTCAAGTTTCGAGTCTTGGTTTTAATAAGTAAATAAAATTTATTAACTTTTACCAATCATATGCATTTCCTTAAAATTCGTACAAATACATGCATAAAAAGTGCATGCAAATAAATATATTTTTAAGTAGTAACCAGCACTACACAATAATTCTCTCTTTAAGAGTCAGTACGATTTTGATAAAGCTGTCATATTAATATGAATACTTAACTACTTTAAAGTAAATGAGATTAAGCAAGTACTTTCACTTTACATTACATAAGTAGGATATGAACGTTCTTATGGATAAACCATTCTCACCAGTATCTTTTGGCATATTGTCCATTAATAACAGTACACGTTCCTTGGAGATCTCGTAAAAAAGCAAACTGAAGTTCTTTTGAAGTAATTATTATTACACTTACTAGCACACATGACTCACGGAGGCTGAATTGGACCAAAATTGGAGGTTTAATAAAATCACGTTTTCTTCGCTACGCGTCTCGCACACTGATAAATAAGCAAGTATCTGCATGAGGTCAAGTACATTACGTAGAGTTTTAGAGTTTTGGTCGATAGGAACTGAGGCTTACTGAGTTATTGCGTGCAAGCGCTTACGCACACTGCCTAATTCATATGTTCGGTTCATTTGAAATTCCTAAAAATTCACGTTCAGACCGGCCGAACGAATCGGGTATCGTAAAAGAGTTCAGTGAAACGTTATCTGCACGTACGTCAATTTTACTTTTATTTTATCGGCTCATAAAAAGTTACGCAGGCCACACGATACGAACCGACTGCGTTCGGAAGGCGTATCGTGTCGTCGGCGACGCGGACACTAGGAGGCGGTGGCGCAGACGGCGGGCTGCGTGAAGAGCGCCGTGTGGTTGACGAGCAGGTACAGCAGCAGCGAGCCCAGCGCCGAGCCCGCCTGCGTGGCGCCGCCGCACGCGCGCATGCCCGCCGCGCCGCCGCGCCGCACCCACGCGTACACCCACATGCGCGCGTACGACGCGGACGCGCTCACGAACACCCACGCGCACACCTGGAAACATGCAGCTTCTTGAGAGCCCGCCTACACGTGGAACCGTAGTCGGCGGGGGATGAAAATCCCGAAACTATATTCAGACTAGACTCACCTCGTCGTTTACGAATTCGAGGTCACGACGTGTCGTGTCATGTGCTATCGTCATTTGTGCGCTAGAACTCCAGTGAATTATCCCGATTCGTAATGCGACGAGACGAGGGAGCCATTGAATATTAACTGATCGGTTGTCTCACCACGAGTGCCTCGCCGGCGACGGAGGCGTGCAGCGGCGGCGTGGGGCTGAGCAGCGCGGCGGCCAGCACGAAGGCGAGCGGCGCGGCGGAGACCACCAGCATCGCGGCCAGCGCGCGCGCGCGCAGCGGCGCCAGCCACACGCCCGCCAGGCACGCCGCGGGGTTTGCCATCGCACCCAACGCCACCGCCAGGTGGTACGCGCGGTTCCCGTACGGCTTGCATGCGTACGTCTGTATCGACGGCAGCACGCCGTTCATGAGCGCGTTCAGCCACGCCATCAGCAGGAGCACCGCGATCCACGTGGGCCGCAGGAGGGACTCGCGCGGCGCCGCCGCCTCGTCCTCCTTGGCGACCTCCGCGGGTCGCACGCGCTCCGACCGGAACGCCGTCCAATTGTCGACGAACGCGAAACTGATGAGACTGAGCGCGGAGAGCGCGGCCAGCATGAGTAGGAACGCCATGGTATCGAACCGCGCCGGCGGGTATATCGCCTCGAGAGTAGAGTTGTCCGGCGAGGGGACGCAGGTCGGTTCGCCGCCGATGCCCTGAATGAGCACGAGAATGCTAGGTATGAAGCCGCTGAGACCCTCGCCGACCAGGTAGGTGACCAAGTAGACGTCTCGGTAGTGTCTCAGGTACGGGTAGAACAACACCGAGCTGGTGCACCCGACGAGCGCGGCGAAGAACGTGAGCGCCAGGAACGCCACCGAGCTCTCCGAGCCGCCGATCGTGGCGGTTTCCGTGTAGAGGAAGGCGTTGAGCGCGAGCGCGAGAGTGCCTATTACGAGTAAGCCGTAGATGTACGTCGCATCGGTTACCCGCGAAAATAGCCACTTCAACAGAGCATAAATGGCGAGGCCGATGTTGGCGAACTGCACAGCGAGTGCCATGTACGAGGGCAGCGCCCAGCCCTCGGGCAGACGGTCGACCAGGAGCGGCAGCTGCACGTACAGCCCGTTGACGCCGAGCCAGGTGCCGAGCCCCCAGCACGCCATCAGAATGTCGAGCGCGACACGCCGCTGCACTCCCCACATCTTGACCGTGGATTCCGTTTCTTGCGAAAGACACGGAGCCTTCTCCTTTTCCTCGTTCAACCTATTACGCGAACAGCTTATTAATTTATTGAATAATTTCTCCCGTAGCTGAAGTTAGCGCTGGTGTTCTCGGCCGCGGCGCCGGAGACAGTGCGCTCGGCGGATCAGCCGCTAAGCTGGCTTTACGAATGATGTTCGCGATTGTAAGATTACATTAATCTAAATTATCGTTACGATACCCATTGGTACCTATAGATAAGAATTTAACATTCAGTAGTCTTATAGCAATAATATGGAAACTGTGCGGTCTGTTCGTCAGTACACGTAACTACTGTATTTACGTACATTATAATGACATACAGTTTTGAATATTTTGTAACTATAAGAAATAAATGGACATTCAACAAAAAAAGGTAAAGCTTAGCTTAAATTAACTTACGTGACTACTGTTATAAAGTTAGAAACCTCACAAATTACAATTAATATTCTACCAAATGTAAAAACGACAACTACAAGAAAATTGTTATGTAAAATCAATGATCGTATCGATAAAGTTCGGTTCAATCTTCTTGTAAATGACTGTATTATGACCACGATAATATTTACTTTTAATCATTATTGTCCTAATTTATTAAGATAGGCGGAATTATAGGCACAATGCCGACAAGTCTTGGTAGTGTTTCATCAGCTACTTTGTTAATATACACAAGTAATTCTAAAAATAGGTTGGAGTGAGGTCTAGTAAGAACGAAGAATAAACCCGGAAATTTCTTTAAAACAAAATTCAGAAAATATTTTTAAACAGTTTGTAAACATTCTGTTGATGCACATTCTTTAGTACAAAAATAAATAATAATCTTATCTATTACTAGATGTCGCACGTGGCATACTCTCGGGATGTTGAGGAATTTTATACTACGCGTTTATTTATTAATTTTAATCAAATTAGTATAGAAGTGTGAATTAAAATGCAGTTCACTTGTCGTTCCTACTATACCATATATATAACTGGACCCAAAATTAAAGTAAAGAACAAGTCCCATTTGAACATAATATAATTTTTACCAATATATTATTATGATTATTCATCTTGACAGCGTCGTTACTTTTTCTCAAGATATAAATTAAGCAAAATGCCTAAAACTAGGCTTTGATGCGTGCGCTTCTAAATAAAAATATTATACATACAGTCTTATCACTAATGTGAGCAAAAAGCCAGCGAGACAATGTGTATAATTATTATACCTACAATAAACTATTTTGTTACGATTTTAAATGGGAGTGAAAGTAACGAAAATATTTTATTACGCAGACGAATTTGCAAGGGCCATCTGGTACTTAATAAGGTGGCTTGTGGCCCTGTCGAACTGTGCGAGTGGCACCATCAACCTTTACTACAATCCACAAATACAATGTAGTCAAACTAATACACTCAGTATTACATGCAACTATTTAAATTACACAAGTAAAGTTTTGTTCGTGAAAACTAGCAACTATAAAATAATCGTAGTTATTAAAAATACAAATTATAGTAATAGCCAAGCGAATGTGCATCAATCTTCACAAAGATGCTCTTATGAAGGATAATAAGTGCAATGTTTTTGGACAATCTCTTCATTGATTACAAAAATCAAAAGCAGTCTGCAATATGCGACGATATATCATTAAAACTGTTACGCCTCTTTGTCCGTTCACTGGTTTATATCTTAAAAACACTGGTCGGTTCAATATAATTCTTTCTGCTCTGTATCGACCTGACCTAGACAGACAAGTTCAGGTATTTACTAACGTATTCAATTATCAATATATTAACATTATTTCTAAAAACACAATAACACATTAAACTATGCACACACAAAATGTGCATACATTGCTGTATTCACATTTTTCTCCTAATTTGATATAATTATGTACCACGTGAATATAATTCGCCATACCTAACATTTGCATCTCTATAAATATAATTACATACAAATTATATAGCACATTTTTCAAGACTATCATATTTTGCGTACGTTAGCATAATTGAGTGGGTTTACGAGAAGGTTCATGCGACTGAGCGAGTTAAAAAGATTCAAAGTATTACTTACTTATTTCTGTATACTAACAGATGATTACGACTTACAAAATGTAAATCTCTACCTGCGATATTAGTTGCGAATTGAATCACCGAGTTACTAGCACATGCAGTCACCTGTACGCGAGGCAGCTGAATAACCAACTGTTACAAAATATTTCGCTCCGACGTTCCGATACTAGTGTGGTAATAAACAATACGTGATAACGTTTTACATTTAGTACTCGTATTTCTTGATACCTTATAATTCGCGGCTCTGGTAACACCATACATAGTTATAGATGCAAGTTGTCGAGGAGTTTGGTTGGAAGCCCTTAAAGAGCCTGGAGGCTTATGAAGGAAAAAACAGTGCGTTCCAATTTACCAGAATTCTTACAATGAAGTGCGGTTAACAAATAAATCTTATAAGTAATAATATCGTATAACGTACGACTTCTGTATTAAAATGAGAATTTAAAAAAATACTATGTTTATAGTATTTATAAAGCGGGGATTCAATAACTGAGTAAAGTTATTAAACACATAAAAAGATACGAAGAAATGGCACAACAAGAAGTAATTAACATTATTATAAGAACAGCAAGGCCAACTCTGTATACATAAGTATATGTACAGTGTACCCACACCACACTACGCTAGCGCCGCGATCGCACTGACGTGTAACTAAGTTTTCTTCATACAATTAATTATTAATTTATCCTTCTATTTAGA
>DWOO01000049.1:0-11593 GCA_018251055.1 Ectomis asine | reverse complement strand
ATTCAAGCAATTATATACATTTCTAGTAATTGTATATATACTATATAAAATATAACATTTAAATTTGATACTATGATAAAAATAAATGATTCAGTGTCAATTTGATAAGGCCATCTGTAACATTGTTTTGAAACGTGATTTGTAGATAAAATTATAAAATAAAATCACAAACTTGGAATTGATAAGAACTTAATGTAGGTTAAAAATTTTAGTACATTATATAGTGTTTTGGTTTTTCTAAAAAATTTAATTTGCACTTCTATAATAGATTCATATATTTTAGACATAAATAAAGTTAAAATAAGAGAGATATCTTTTTGAGATTTAGTTATATAAGTTGCATGCCCATGACCAGAATAATTGTGAATTGAAATTGAAATTAAATTACCATTTTTCTCTGTGCTCAAAATGTCTCAAAATATTGTTTTTTTAGTACTTTCTTAACTTGCATTGTTAGTGCATGCACAGAGGGTCCCGGGTTTGATTCCTGGCCGGACAGAAATTTGAATTATGGGTTTGAATTTTTGTTTCTGGGTCTGGGTGTTTGTGCAATTGTCTTTGTATTTGTCTATGGCACCCATGAAACAGGGAGTCCTACTGTGGGGCTATGAGTGTAGAAAGCGTTATTTATTTATTTCTTACATATATCATTTCAATGTAGTAATATGATCATTAAGTTCATAATTATTATATATTTCCATTTGATTGATATATAACTTCATATGTATTGCAATTTCTTATTACTTAGATTACTAAAATTAATTAATTTCAGGTTGTGACATCATATAGAATATTTATAACAACCACAAAAGTTCCCACCAGAGTAAGTGTTATATATTTATATTATAATTGCAATCAGTAATAAACTCTAAAATAAGTAAAAGTTGCTACATCTAGTATTTGCTTTGAATATGAAATGAAAGTTTATTATCTTATTGATATATTTGTTTTTGACAGATCGACAATGGATTTCACTTAATGGAAATAGAAGCATTGGAAAGCAAAAAGGCCAACCATCTCTCAATAACACTTATCCATGAACACAAGCCAGTTTCCATATTGATAGGTGAGTCCTTGTTGTTTGTTAATCTACCGCCATACAAAATGTTAAAAATAGACTCTCAATTAACAGGCAACGATATTTTTTTAAATTAATAAAATTCGTTAAATATGCTTACATATAAAACCATGCTTACAATAATCATCAATTCACTATTATTCAACAAGTTTGTACAAATTGATATATTTCGAACATTTTATTGCAAAATCTTAGATATGGTGTCTTAATGATAAATGATTATATTATTAGCATGTCTTTAGGTTTTATGGCATTGGGGTAAATATTTATATATTTATTTCTTTAAAAACTTGGTTAAAGTTTCCATGAAAGTAATTATGCAATCTAAATGTTCAGTGTTCTTTGCAGTCACAAAACACAGTGAATTTGTATTGTATAACTATCAATTCAATATTTAACACACTTTATAAACCTAAAACGCGACTGTTTTGAACAAAATATGAAGTTGACAATGATTCAAGAAATGACTATCCACTAGAAGTCTATTTGACTACCATGTGAATAATCACATGAACATTAATCGAATGGCATTGGAGCATTGACATAAAAACTAGTGATTATATTATTTTTCCGTGTACCTCCGCTTATTTATATTCTATCCTTGTATTGGTTAACACTCATGCAACTCTTTGTCGCAGTTTCCCTGTGAATATAATCAAGCACAAATTGGTAGAAAAACAAAAACCAGTGACACGATTTATTCATATTTTTATTCGCCGAAATGTTTTTAGTCCATTATGTAAATAGTAAGTTGCATAATTGCTCGTAGTTCGTTTCGCGTTGTAACATTTAATGCAAACGGCCACGCGAGCGAATTCGCGCGTTACTAATTCTATATTTTACTTACACCGAGTAAAATTCTATTAAAAAGATACCGTCTTTTCAGACGTCTTATGCAACGATACAAATCTAGGTTGCCCGAGTCATTATCAACGTTCCGGCTAAACTACTCTAGTATATCATCACCGCAGACAAAGTAATAATATAGACTCCCGAGTAATAATTTATGCAAGATATAGCGCAAAACGTTTATCTAGTAATGCAAGTTTGTTATTGATTGATTAATATTTGTAGATGTAAATTAACTTCAAACATAATTTTGTAGATTGCGTTAATACTATAAATTGTACATCTATTAGGAGTCTATCTCGTTACTTACGTGAGTAAAATTATAAAGGACCTAAGAAGTCATCTAAGCTGCCATTCATATTTATTGGCTATGTCATCGCCCGCATTGTGAAGCTCTTAATTCAGTCGACCTAATTCTACAATCTAAATTGAATAAATTGTATACGTAATATTTTTTAGGCGAGGAAGGATCATCGGAAGGTGTTATGAATGCGATGTACGCGCTGGTGGCAGCATTTGATGACTTATTTCCTAATGTAGCCATGGAGGATATAGTGTCCAAGGTCCGTTCACTAACTATACATACCTTCACATATTTGATTGCTAGCAGCATGTTATTCCAGTTTACTCATCAACCTTAATAAACAGTTATCCGTGACAATAACTTTTATTTGCTTAATTAGTTCGTTAGCGCCGCTTCCATCAATTATTTCAGTTTAAATGCAATTATTTTTATGTGCACTTTAGTTCACTCGTGTGCCCGTTGAAGGTCAACAGTAATATTATGATTGCAGGTGAATTTACCATTCCAATTACAACCGGTCTCCGGTACTCGAAAACATTCCACATGTGGGGACTTTTCTAATCAATATGCGGCGATGTGTGATCTATGTCAAACTCCTTTCAGGTAATGAATATAATTTAAAAAGTGACTCCACTGTGATAGTTTTCATCATAGCACTATCCTTATGTATATATTTCTCTTCAATCATATTACAGAGCTGAAGTTGCGTGGGACATTGATACTATCTATTTGGCTCATGACATCAGAATGTTACACTTGAAGGATTTCGACCATCTGGATCAAAGGTAAAATATAAAATAGATATACAAATATTATAGGGAATATATAAAAGTGTATACAATATTCA
Organism: Ectomis asine; assembly: GCA_018251055.1. NCBI lineage: Eukaryota > Metazoa > Arthropoda > Insecta > Lepidoptera > Hesperiidae > Ectomis > Ectomis asine. Next base: position 8,515 of record DWOO01000049.1, on the reverse strand, counting down.
TGTGTATAGTATACAATTAAGTTTTATGAAAAAATGTAATTGTAGCTAGAATTTATTTCTTGTTAATGTTAAACTTTTCAGTTCTGCCTGTCTCCGTAATTATTCTCAGAAGTCTTAGCATATTGTTGAAAATGTAGGACACAATCATTTGCGTTCGTGTCAAACATCGCTTGACCGATTTTAGTTTGTACCTGTCTAAATCTCTTGAAAATCTAAGTTCTTCCGTGAACTCGTTATAGTTTGCACTAAACTATATTTACACAAAACATTCGTAATTCGTACAATATTCAATTTTTTTTTTTACTATCGATGTTCATGCATTATCTTGTTTTCGGTTTGATTACCAAGAGTTACCGAATGACTCGCTAATTATCATGTCGATTAATTCGGTTATTTACGCGCTATTTGCACGCGACATATTAACTCCTTTGTAATTTGTCCGGTTGTAACACTTCGCTAGCCTTGCATCGGTATTTTGTACAAATACAATAATTATCGTACTTAATGGATCAAATCTGTTACACAATGATAGAATTGTCTTGTTTTATATAAAAAACTTAGTTTTAAATAATATTCATGGACAATTATGACCAAGGAAAACCCTTACACATGGAAAAAAATAGAGAACTTAGCGTCAACAGTCTGGTGAAAAATATGTCGTATCGATATATGCAGTGTACAGTTCATATATTATTTGATTCTTAGCCATGTCAGTGGAATAAGTATGTAAATATTTTAATCACACTATCCACTTGCATTTTAAATAATGACGGAAATAAAAATGTTACATGTTTGATGTGTGAGAACTGCAGTAGCAGGGAGCATCATTATCATACTGGTGAACTTACAATAATATAACTAAATACTATTTTAGTTATTTAATTTAAATCAAAAAATTGTGTTATTTATATCGTTCTGATTATCAATAAAATAAATTATTAAATAAACATCCTAAACGAACTTTCCAGGGACCTGATTCCGCTGCTGATCGCGCTGCAACACAACACGTGGTTCACGGGCGTGTGCGGCGATGGCGTGCGCGCGGGTGGCGAAGCGTGGGAGGCGCTCTCGCGCGTGCTGCGCTGCGCCGCGCCGCCGCCGCAGCAGCTCAGCTGGCGCGCGGCGGCGCTGCGGCACGACCATGCGGCGCGGCTCGGCCACGCGCTCGCAAGAGCACGGACCCCACCCGCTATGCATACTATCGACTTCTCGCAGAATCACATTGAGGACAAAGGTTTTTATAAGTTTTTTATTATAGTGATACGGCTTCGCTGCGACACGTCCACGCGGCGTGGCTCGGACACGCGCTCGCTAGGGTATGGATTCCGCCCACTACGCATACTATCGCATTGCGACATGACCATTATCATACATTAGGAAGTAAAAAAATTAAGATATTTTGGTTTGTTAAGAAGCGAGATTTTACAGACAAGCTTAATGTGGAAATTTCAGTGGAGTCTTCAATCTACCTCGTATACGTCACTTTCGCCCTGAGACAGCTGTAATTGCGTAATTTTTTACAGCATTCAGTCATACATTTTGTATGTATATTTTATAACTACTAAATCTAAAAATCTAAACGTATGTTTTATAACGACTAGATCATCTATCTCGTGTTTCCATATGGCTCGCAACCAAAATTCATTTTGAAGCGAAAGTAAAAGTAAGTAATGATAACTTTTCTGCTACCAAAGCTGTTTTTCTTCTAAAATGTCTGCACTAGTAACTATTAATGAGAATTTAAGTATACTTTGAAATAGAATATCAAATATACGATGGCCATACGATAATAATCTTATTAAGTGCATATTAGACAAGTTTTTTTTGTTACATTTTAGGAGCAATCAGTATATTGACGGGGCTCGCGAACAACCCGGACGGGCTGCGCCACATCGCGCTGTCGCAGTGCGGGCTGACCGGCAAGAGCGTGTCGCACCTGGCCGCCATGCTCAACGACAACCCCGCGCACCTCTCCACGCTCACGCACCTCGACCTCTCCAACAACAATCTCAAGGACGACGTGCATGTGAATATCATTTTATACTATAAACGTAGCAAACGAACCCGCAGTTAAATTGGTTGTAGTGATCACTGCAGTCCGTGATCAGTCGAGTAAGAATGATGTATTTGAATTGGATCATTGATGAGTTATGATGCTACCCCTGACGTCTAAGACGTTGGCCTCAAATGTATGTATGATTGGCAACCGCAACTCTAAAACAGAAACGCAAATAACTACAGCGACACTAAAATCATTTTAACCAATTTATTTAAAGAATTTAAAGAACTTGTGTCTCATGTATGTTAAACTGCTACAGTTTTTAAACATACATACATAATTTTGAACCTGGGATAATTTAACAAATGAGAAATGGTTCGAAAAATCCTAACTGTCCACTATTCATGGTATTGTGATGAACAATCAGATAAATACATATTTTGTTTTTACTATTATTTCATTTATTAGTTATTATACAATAATTTGAATAAACAATCCAGATAAATTAATGTAGACATGTAACTGATTTTTTTTCAGAATCTGTACAACTTCCTTGCTCAACCCAACGTTTTGACGCATCTTAATTTGACCAACACTGAAACCACTTTAGAAAATGTAAGTGATTTTTGTTTATTTACTTTTGTTTATTATAAATACTATATATTTCTCCCGTGTGCCATTTTGTCTTTTAGAGTATGTTATATTCTGTAATTTTTTTAATTCTAATTCGAAATTTCCAATACACAAAACTACATTTGAATTTACATAAAATTTACGTGAATTATGTGATAATAATATGCTTTTAATCTAAAAGATTATGTTCTAAATGTAGGGAAATAATAATGTTGATATAACAAATGATTCCAATTTTTAGATTACCGGATGTATATTCAGTTCATCTATAATAGAGATCTTGGAAGCATCTTATGTACGCCTACGATGTTTCCGAGATGGAGGTTAAAATAAATCAAGTCTAACTCGTATTAAGCATTTGTTAAGGTAGTGTTTCTATGCACTATTTTATTTAGATGTGTTGTGATTTTGAAATAGATGACAAAATAAGTAGCAGTAATAGAGTATGATTTAACACAGAGTATCTGAAATGCAATTGGCAAATTGGCCTAGTTAAAGTTTTGGAGATACAGATTTGATAAAGCCGTAAAAGTAAGCATTTATATGAAATTTACAGTGGAAGAAAATATATACGGGTTAATTAATGTGAAAACGGATGTTTACGGACTTATCTAGATCAATTATAGTAGTGTAAATCTACCTAAATTCCAAGAATCGTCAACATCCTTGGAGCCGCCGAAAAACACATAAATAAACAATAAGAACTGGTCATTTAAAGAATAGGATTATTGTAACATTAAGATTTTAGAGGTAATATGTTTATGTCAAAGCACATTTATTTTTAAATGTATTTTGGAATAAATATATTCCTCCTAAGCAAAAGGTTATTACAATTGTCCGTCGGTGTGCAGATGTGGGGCGCGCTGCTGCGCGGGTGCGCGGCGCGGCTGGGCGCGCTGCTGCTGGCGCGCAACCCGTGGGCCGCGGCGCGCCGCCCGCGCGACCCGCCGCCCTCCTTCCGCCAGTTCTTCACCGCCGCGCTCGCGCTCGCCGACCTCGACTTCTCCTACTGCAAGATGCCGCCCGACGCGCTTAAGTAATTATTCATCTTAATACTCTTTTGTGTAGTTTGCACTACACTATTGTGTGCGTAGACGTGGTACTGTGAGCAGATTGCATGCCAATGTGCTTTATTCTATATTTAAACATGACTATTCCATAAAGAAATAAAACAATTTTTATGTGCTTACTACTTAACCTAAATAATATTATAATGTATTTTATGGTCGCATTTGTGGACACATTATTGCAGCAAAGAAGTCTACACTCAGCCTTCTCATAAGAGATTTATTATGCTGATTTTCGGTACACTTTCTTAGTTAGTGTTATTTCAACGCAGATAACAAATACTACCTAAATGACTAATATCATAAGTTAATCATAATAATAACACAACTTATGATATTTTTAATTGTGTAGAAATAGCAACTACATGTTCAATCCACGTTATGTTTAGTGGTACGGCCTACATACGTCCGTACACAATCCCAAATAATTCTATACATATTGAATTTTCGAATCATAACATGTGGAGATCTATCTAAACTATTTATGTATCTAATCGATCTGTCTATAATAAAGTAGGAAGATCTATCTAATATGATCTATTTGCTAAAACACAGAGCTGACCATTACATTTACGCAAGTAAAGTTGTTACTTGTAAGGTGTGTCGGTCCACAGGAGCCTGCTGCTGGGGCTGGCGTGCAACGAGAGCGCGGCGGGCGTGAAGCTGAGCCTGGCGGGCGCGCTCGCCTCCTCGCAGGCCGCGCACGTGCTCGAGTCCTGCGTGCACGGCGTGCGCTGTCTGCGCGAGCTCGATCTCTCGGATAACAGTATGTGGTTCTTACTTAACTCGACTAAATGTCATGTAATTAATAATGATATATACCTTTGATGAATAAAACTTTCTGAATTTTGAATTTGACTCTAAACGTGAGGCTCGCAGCCAGCGTACGTTCACGGCATATATTGACCATCCGAAGCTTCCTAGCTTGATGTATTGGGCAACAGAATAAAACGAAATGAAATGAAACGTACTTATTTATTGCACAATTATGTTATATAATTTTAGGTACAACATAATTAGGAACTTGTCGGAATATTTATTTTGTATTTCGTAATTCGCGAGTACGGTTTGGGAAACCTAAATATGTGGTTCATAGTCCAAGTAAAAATATTACTATATGACGTTGAGTCGGCGGGAACACTGGAGTCTGTTGTTACTAGGCTACTTTTTAGGTTGAAAACAAATAAAAAACTTCTATATTAAATTAATAAGCTGATTTATGTCTTTTTTCAGGTATGGAGCTAGAATTATCAGGAATAGTCAGAGCAATCGGGAAAAATCATTCTATTACCCATCTTTCGTTAAGTAAACTGACGGGAAAAAGATCGTACGCACCACCTTTAATACAGGTTTGATAATAATGTTATAATATTGTCTCCAAATTTAAAGCCACTTTAATCCATATGGGATAAATATTATATAGAATTATTATTCGATATGACCATCTACATGTTAATTTTCATTAATATTGTAAAGATTTTAATCTTTGTTTATAAAGGAAACATTATAAAACTACTAGTATACTTGTTTTGTATTGTTAATGGTCTAGAAAAATAAATAATAGTATGCAATACAATTACATTTCTTTACAGGCCTTAGTTCACGTACTACAAGAACCAGACACGGCATTGACGTCATTAGATCTCAGTGATTGTAAGTTAAAGGTAGGTGAACATAGTGTTTAAGGTGTTGTTAATAGCATAATAGTTGTATTTTAAGAATTATATTCCCCGAAACTTTTTCTAGGGTTCATTATAAAAATATATTTATCTGATTTTTTAATAAATGTTGTCAGGTGGTAAAATAGGTACAGTTGAAATTAGGAAATACAACTTTTTTGAGTTTCTATTGCAGCGGCTTGGTTGCAAGACTTATTTATACTTGTAGTCTCCTAAGGAAGGTTTCCGACACTCTTAGGTTGATTACAAATGTCCTTACGTGACAGATCTGCTTTTCTAAATAGCGGCCATGGTATTAATATCTCGCTGTGTAATATTTATCTCTATAAAAAATGAAAGGCAAAAAAAAAACGCCACCGCTATGAACTCAAATTTCTGTCGAGAGAATCTTTTCTATAGAGAGAAGAAAATGACAAAAAGTAATTCCGTTGTGTGAAGGCGGATCTGTACGGGCTGCTGAACGCGCTGGGCGGCGCGCGGCGGCTGCGCGCGCTGGACGTGGGCGGCAACCTGGCGGGCGACGCGGGCGCGCGCCTGCTGGCCAAGGCGCTGCAGTGCAACTGCACGCTGCACACGCTGCACATCGACCGCAACGCCTTCAGCTTGCAAGGTGATAGCTGGCGCCACATGTACCTGCACACGTTTCACCATATTCATTCAATAACTATGTTATAATACTAACGTGCACACGTTTGTATATACACGTACTTTCACTCTTACATGTGTTCGTTGGACGTAAGCGGTAAATCTGGGCGGGTGAAATAGATTGCGGACTGGAAAGCGATTGTTGCTTGTGTTCAATTACGTTTCCCTTGTGATTAAGGTGAAGCCAAATTTGTACCTATACTGATTTGATGACATGTAATATAAAAATTTATTGTACTTACGTTAATGAGTATTTCATTTAGATGGGTTATTAAATAAGGGCATCGTACAATGGCTTAAAATCGTTGCTGCTGTTGACACATTAATAGTCGGAAAAATCGCTTTATTTTCCGCGGTTTAATCGCCACTCGGAAAACTATTTGGATCTTGAATGTCTAACGAGAGTGTTCTTTGATTAAAGAATTCGACTATTTACAATACAGCTAAATCGTATCCGTGTTTATGCAGGTCTAACGGACATAGCGACGGCGCTGCGGCGGTCGGTGAGCGTGCGGCGCGTGGAGTTCCCCGGCTGCGACGCGGCGGCGGGCGGCCGCGCCGCCTCCGAGCGCGTCGCGGCGCTGTGGCGAGACTTGCACGAGAGGTACACTACAGTATAGTGCACTTTAATACATATTTATTTTACAAAAAATGTTAATTAAGACCGTAGTCTGTGGAGTTTTATGAACAAAATTACACATGTGACTTAAAATTGTATATAATAGAAAAATATTCTAATATAAATGTTAGATTTTGGTTAGAATGGTTATAAATGCTAAAGCAAAAGTAAAAAGGTAAAGTGTGAACATTAGTCATAAAAATGCTTTTCGAGAGCTGTGTATGTTGTATATCAAACATCAGGTTGTCGAAACAAGATTAGGCATTCGCACCATTTGTGCATCTTTAGTATATGGCTTATGCCATACTCGCGTAAATGTGTAATTAAATCTTATTAAAATATTAGCTTCTTTTCGCGGCTTCACACGCGAATTTACACTAATTTGTCAAGTATTTTTAGCACTCACACCATAATCCACGTAATACAATGTTGAAAACATTACTCCCGCTTGACTTCAAATTGTAATAACTTTTGATAAAGTAGGTCGATTTTAATGAAATAAAATACTAAATGTTAAGTCAAGATATGTACAATGTTTATATACAAGATATAAATATATTTAAAACTCATTGAATTTAGTTTAGTGGTTTTAGTGTGATGCGCGTTCATACATACAGAGAGAGACCGACGGAAAAACAGACGGACAAAAGATGTAAAAAATTTAAAAGTGGATATTATGTCTTGTTTTGAGTCTTCACAACATTTTTTTTCACAAATTTATGTAATGTAAAGACACGCAAAACTTACGTTCCTATTTCATGTACATATAAGGGTTTTCAAGTTAGTGTTATGTTACGTCGGTCAGGTTGTCGAACAACAGCAGCGGCGCGTGCGGGTCGGGGCGCGTGCGCGCGGTGGCGCTGGAGCGCGCGTGGGCGGGCGGCGAGGCGGCCGCCGCGCTCGCCGCGCAGGCCGCCGCCGCGGCGCCCGCCGCGTACCCGCCGCCGCAGCTGCCGCACTCCACCTAGGGCCGCGCCCCCGACTCGCTCGGATGTCACGCGGTCGTTTCATATGATGCATGCGAGCGTTTTAAAGTGATACTAGTTTCCGCGATTTAAAGTGCGAGGTGGAAGTGCTGAAGGGAATTTGACCGTCGTTGAGTAATGTTGTTTTAACGTAGTCTCGTTGACGGATTCGAATTGGACCGCCGGCCGTTCACCGGTACGGAACGAACGTCGAGCTTTCGATGAATACCGAGAGGCATGAACCGAAGTAAAGTGGATATTCCGTCACTTGTGATAATACATCATAACGTTTTTAGTATATAAACTTCACCTTTCTTGTCTGTAATGCTAACTGAATCTCTCGATAGACGGTATGAATGATGAAACGCTTGCTAACACCCTCATGAAAAGACTCGATGACTTGTGATTTTCCAGCTACTACACAGTGCCAGATTTTGATGTAGACTGAACCGGAAAGGTTCCATATTATTTAATAAAAATATTATATATTCGCATAATTATTGTTGAGTATAAAAAGTAATGAATAATGAACATGGTAACATTTATTTGCTTGAATAATCATTTTATATGATAAATCAAAATAATGATAATTATTTTAAGTAGTATAAAGGCGTTTTTGGTAATAAATGTAAATATGTAATAGTGGTATGCCCTAGCTAGGTTGAATGGAAAGTGAAGTAATGTAAGAACTGACTTCCGTGTCGATCTGATGTATGATAGCTCGTATTAGAAGCACAAAAGTTACATATAGCCACATTTTTTATTATGATGTTCAGTATTATGGCCTCACTACACGTGCACTGAATAGGTAAGGTTTAATAAAATAATAATCATTCTGCTACTTCCATATTATTGCCTAATACTGATATGTATGGAAGTCTAATATCTCTTATATATATGTGTCGTTT
>DWOO01000048.1:0-11609 GCA_018251055.1 Ectomis asine | reverse complement strand
AACATTCGTTTAAATAGTCCTTTTGGAGGTTTGGCACATATGTCATGGACGGCAGTAGCCACTTACCATCAGGGTTGCATGCTCCTGTTGTTCATGCTCATGTTGGAATTTCTATTGATCACCCATACATCCAAAACCAAGTGGTAAAGGTAAATTTCATTATTAACACTTCGTTACAGTGCGAATTTTGGGAATGTATGTTAAAAGAATACGCTTTGCTTTCTCCGCAAAATTATCTGGACGATATGAAGTACTTCACACATCTTGATGATTGGGTGAATCTCAATCCGAAGTTTGCTTCAGTTATGATTGATGCAAAAATGAATTGCAAACACCAATACAGAGTCTACATGCCATTAGGACCTTGTGAATTTCATTATCTGCAAAGCTGTATTCGAAACTACATCAATGTGGTATGTATAATTATCAATTATCTGTTGTATTGTATATTATTGTTTGTTGTGTTTGAGTTCTTGTGAAAGCTTAGTTTATTTGAAAACTTTGTTATTATAAACATGATCTGTTGGCTTTTCCTTAACAGATAACCTATAGGGTACGTGTAAGACCTTATAGTTTTAACTTGTGAATCCAAAATAGCTTATCTACAGTTTGACTCAAGAGTCTTATATATTTCTTTTATTTTCTTATATATTTATTTCCTTGAGGGAGTATTATACATTTCTGCAAAACTATCAGTTTTATCTCATAGAATATAAAACAAACATTCATTTGTTTACAGTATTGCCCGTGGACAATTAATACAACTGAGTGTAAAGAATTATCGGATTTTTATGCAGAATGTCGCGAATACTACGTTAATAAGTGATATAGTAACTAAGAAGAAAATCAATGAAAACATCAAATATATTCTAAACTTGCAACTATATTAATGACATAATGACAATAAAATGAAATATTTTCTTCATGCACACTACATTACAGTTTATGCAGACATTCGATTATTCATCATATCATAGCGTCCTTATAATTAACGATCCTTATAATTACACATATTTTATTTAACATTTAGTATAGAGGTACGTAGCGCTGTACAATATACCGATTCATTCGTACTTGCTGAACTACCTGCATACCAACACACTAAGAAGTAATACTGTCACGTAAATGCTCTTTGCAAACCACTTTCATATATCACACGCGCCAGTATATCTTATCACTTTCCTTTCAGGAATATAATTAACTAAACTAATCTAACAGTCTTTTCTAATGCCTTCATGGCAGGAGCCTAGGGTTGTATCGGCCGACGTATAAGATCATGCCAGATGGATTGTGTCTCACAAAGAACAGGAATGGTCTATCGAACTTTAATCGTGCTGGCTGTGCATTTCTGGATGGCAGACGTGCCTGTCTCGGTCTAAGATGTAATGGCAAATGCATTGCATCACCAACGTCATGTGGATCATGGAATGCTCTTTGATAATCACGTGGCTCATCCCATCCCGTTATCCATCTCGCTGTTCGTCGTTTCTGAGATAGATCTATAGTCTCAGGATATTCTTCTATGTGGTGCTGCTCTGCAATAACACCCTCTCCGCAAGTGACAAACGTTGTTGTTTGTATCATGTCAGACAAATAAAGATCCTTCGAAGGCCCATTCAGACCGCCAAGATCAGCATGGTCCTGATCAAACAAATCTTTTAATCCCATTCTCTTCAGTGTTGAAGAAACGTTGAATATTGATTTATGGGAGAATCTTGGTATTTGAAGTTCCAATCCAACACGAGGTAAGAGTGTACGTAACAGGCGATTCCAAGCAGGAGTAGTTGGATTAGAATCGAGTACACGTTTTTCAAGAGCCTCTAAGTCTTCAGCATGAACCACATTGCCTTGTTGGCCTGGCATTAGGAACAAAGTGCTAATAACGGAGTTTGTGTTTCCCAAAGCAGCCGCAGTTGCATCTAAGACTGGATCATAACCGGCCAAGAAGTTGCTTCTGTACACGACAGCAGGAACTGGCACTAGGCGTCGTTGACGTACGTTAGGAGACACGACGAAGTACATCTCACCATCTCTTCCTTCGACAGACGAACTCGAACAATCGGTCTGTAAATTAAAATACATTTTTATGAAAAACAAATAATTAAACGTTTGTACATCGTCGTCATCATGTTACTCATTAATAAAACGTTATAAGTAAATAATGTATTATATCAATAATAAAATTTCAAAATTCTTACGCCTTTTCTTGCATATATGCATGTAACCTTGAAAATTTAATTTAAATGCAATAAATTCGTACATAATAAATTGAAGTAATAAAAATTTAGATACCTGAAAAATATTTGCTGAAAAAGCCGCTAGAGGAGGATGCATGACTATGGTATTTGTTTTCATGTATTCGATAATTTTTCCCCAGGTATATCTCTTTACTAGCAAATTGGTCCGTCTTCTTATAATATCACTGATTAATTTGAAATTTATTTCTTCGACGTGGCCATTATAGAAATGTTGAGATCTTTCTTTGTAGAAAGTTAAAATTTTTCCTTTACTTCTATCACTATAAAGTTCTCTTATAAAAGCTGAAATAGCTACACCTGAACCGGGGCTCGTTTCAATGGAATCAGAAATATTTTTGAGTGTAAAATGAGGGTTAAAGGTCACCATATCATCTAATTTTAGTATTTCATTCATTTCCCCAGAGGTCGCCCCTCTAGCGCCCATAAACATCATCGCCAGCATGGATGTAATAGAATAAGGAGATAATACAAAACTTCGTTTTCTGTCTATATCTTGTACTATATCATTCCAATATTGAAAGGCCAACTCATTACACAATTCAGTAAATTGAGCAATGTCTTCACCTAAATCTTTAGTTGTTACCTCTAATCCTTGATTTTCTTTTGAGAAATCAAGGATGATATTCTTATCCTCGTTCATTTCCGGAGTATTGGTTCCATCATTTTTAAATTTCTCCTTGCTAATTTCATTAGCTTTAGGTGGTGAGACAGTTGATATTAGCTTCCACGAATTATTTCTTTCATTAGCTAGCTCCTTATCATCAATGTTAACTTTTTGAATTTTTTTCTTAAACTCATCCACTTTGGGGAAAATCATAGGTTCCTTTTCTTTATAATTCACATTAGGCAATCTATTTTTTTCCGAAGAAGGAAGTAATTTATTTTTCTCAGTATTGAAAGGAACGTTACCACTTTGTTGCCTAGTCGTTGATCCTAGTTTTAGTGTAGTTGACTCCAGTTTTGGTACCATTTCTGTGGTTATTACAGATTCGACTTTGTCATCTGTAGAAACAGTGGAAGACATTTCACTTTTATTTTCAATGGATTCTTCCTCCGGTTGCTTAGTTAGCCCCTGTTCTGAAGTATTTTCATATATTTCTAATTCATTTATGTTATTTGAGGAATCATTACTTTGAGGTTTTTCCTTTGGATTAATCACTTTTCTTTTATTATCTTCTATTATATTTGGCTCATTAATTGCATCTTTTTCACCTTTATCACTTTCTTGTAATTTTTGATTCTCATTTGTATTATTTAGAGACACTTTGTTTTCATTACTTTCGTTTGATGTTTGCAAAACAGGTAACGCTTGCAAATTATTTGCTTCGGATTTAGTAATCGTATTAGGGGTAGTTTCTACATTCGTTTTTTGTTTGTTCACACTATCATTATCTATAACAATTTTGTTTTCTTGCTTTACGATATCTGATTTTTCATTAGTACTAACAATTGATTCCGGTGCTGAATTAACAATTTGAGATAACAGATCTTCCATCGACTCCGATAGAATGGGATCTATTGTTGTAGAAGTAGAAGTAGTAGTACTTATAGTTGTCGTTGATATTGTTACTCGTTGTGTAGATTGCTCTTTTAAATTGTTACTTTGTAAATCTTCTTTTATTACTGTCTTATTGCTATTCTTTTCGTGCGGATCAAGTGTAGTTATTTTAACAAAATTATCAGAGTTACTACTATTATCTGGAGTTTTGACTTCATGTTCGCTATCCGCAGGAATATCAATTTCCAAGTTTTCTTTGCTTTCTAAGTCCATATTGCTTAATTTTGTAGTGTCTAATAAGTTAGAAGACGTGGGCACTGGTGCATAATTTCCGCCAAGATCAGAAGCTATTTGACTTATACTTTGAGCCACATCGAAAATATGTAGAGAAGGTTCTTTATCATTTTCATAATTTGGTTTATTTTCACTTTGAGAAGGCACCTCATTCTTATTATTTTGATCATTATTAATTGTTATAAATTCTGTAGATGATACAGTAGTTGAAGGTGATACGGATTGTGTTGTTATCGTAGTGGAATTTATTTTATCATATTCCGGTTCACTACCCGCAGATGTCAAGTACGAATTCGTACTTGTATATTGCCTTTCTGTAGTAGATTGAACTTTAGGAGTCGAAGTTGTACTAGAGGAAGGTGAAATGCGTTTTGTAGTAGCTGTTATTATTGAAGGAGGTATCCTAGTAGTTACTACAGGTCTTTTTGTAGTTCTATCAGTGATATAGGTTATTGTAGAAACAGGAACAAATGTGCTTATCTTTTCATATTGTACTGGTTTTCTTGAATCTAAAACAGCACCAAAGCTTGGAGGAACTGTGTTAGGAATTTCACTACTATCATTAATCGTAGTTGGCTTTGTAGGGATAGGCCTCCTTGTCAATATCGCATGTGTTGTTGATTTCTCGGTCGATGGTAAAGCTGTAGTCGTAGTTACAGTTCGTCTATGCGGTATCGTTGTGGTACGTAGTGGACGATTGGTTGTTAGAATAGGTTTGCTTTTTGTAGTAGTCGGGGTACTTATTGTAGGTTTTATAGTAGTTGTAGTTGTTGTTGTTGTTATTTTTGGTTTAACTGTTGTTGTTGTTGTTAGATTTGGTTTAACTGTTGTCGTAGTTGTTGTAGTAGGTACGCGTCTTCTAATTGCGGTCGTCGATCTAATTGTAGTCGTTGTCGTTGTAGTAGTTATTGGCTTTTTAGTAGTTGTAGTTGTAGTAGTTGTGGTTGTAGTAGTTTTGGTAGATATTTTCTGCCTGTCTGGAATTTTCTCAGTTTCTGGTTTTCTATCAAGTTTATCATATCCTTCCGTTGTTGAACTGTTGGGAATGAAATTAGTTCCTTCTTTTCCTAGAGAGTTTTCGTATTCAAAATTAGATGTATCTAATTCTATTGTCTCTGTTTCAGGGGTGATAAAGGAGCCAGAAGTTTTATCGGGAACGATATCAACGCCAGTATTTCCAAAAATGGAAGGTAATATTAAACTCCATGAGTCAGAAACATCAGGAGTGTCCAATGGCGGTTGAGTATGTGGTTTATTTTTATGAGCCTCCATTTGTGCTTTAAGAACATTTTGGACATTGGTGACTACGCTATGAACCTTTGTGTGTGGAGGTTGGCTAAAATTAAAAGCAATGGTTGGTTGATTATCATTCGCAAATGTTACAAGGCCTTCCGCTTCTTCACCTGCTGCCACAATTGCCTGAATTTCCTCCAAGGTCATTAATCTTTTTACAAGCTCTCCAGATTCATCGAAGGTGTAGAATTCATATCTATCGGGGGTCAGAAGATTTACTGGACTTCCAACCGTAGCTGGTACATTTGACGGTGGTGGCAGTGTATTTCCAACGGCATCCGCTATAAACGGTAGCTTAGAGCGCCTGAAATGTGATAAAAGTGAAAATTAATTAACATTGACTAACAATTTTACTTTAGAAAGATAGTGTAGTATTGTTCAAACAAAGAAATATGGATTATATTGTACATTAAACAAATTTGGCCGTAAATATTAAATTGTTTTAAATATTCTATAGATATTCTACTGCCAAAGGAGAGAAATGGTTATTATGTATCGAATATTTTCGACCCAAATATTGAGAATGCGACAAACATATGATGATAACTGGGCCTGACAGCTTAAAATGCCCTTTATTGCACGGAAGTGCGTATGTTTAACCTTAAACTTAAACTCGTGAAATTGGTCAGTTACAAACCAAAATTTTCTGCGCACATTTATAAGTAAAATTCTGTTTTAAAATAAATTTACGTGGAGGCTCATGTTACAAATTTAAGAAACCGCGTATCGGCGTGGTTGCTGATCGTACTAAAAAAATGAGGCGAAAGTAAAGTTAATGTTTCACCTGTCTTGACTCTCCTCAGCTAGCGCCCACGCGGCTAGGATTAGCACGCACACCGGAATCCGCATCCTGCCCCATACACTCCTCATTCACCTGAAACTGATAACAAAATATTTTGTTATTGGACCATCATTATCTCGCCTAATTAATAAGATTCGAGTCTTTGATAATTAGGGGCTGAGCTCAAGACGGAGAAACATATTACATATCACTCGCTTTTCAATAAATGGAAACATAGTAAACACTTTAAAGATTGAAACATAAATCGTGTTTACAAATATTTATTTTAAAGGAATACAGTTCATACCCTGGTATGATGTGTGTGATCAATGCGCGTCTGGCTCGCGTTGTGTACCATTGGTGTTAGTGGTTTTTTTAATACGTGTTTCAACTCCAGTTTCAGACCATGAAGCCTGGAATTTTAACACTGGACCTTCAGTACAAGAGATCTTAACGTACTACCACAATGGTAGTAACTTAACTTATAAAAGTTCCGCATTGATGGTGCGGTTAGCGTCCGTACAAATTAGATCGAACATTCAACAACTTTGCTCTCCAAAATAGTAATGTACTTCCAGAAGACTCTATATGGAGTGGAACTCCAGATGAATGATTATTTAATGTCGATAAGCGTAACTTATCATAATGTTCCTGACAAGCTCATTTTCTACTTTCTCCCTAAAAGAGTAACAAAATCCTTAACACGGTTAAGCCCGTAAACACCAGGAGACAGTTCCAAACATAAAGTTAAAAGTTGGCAAATGTCCAACGGGACTTGGAAATTCTAGAAGCGTTGTCGACACCAAAAGTTCACAGTTTCTCACGTTCCAAAGAAACACGTCGCTTTAGGTTTACTAAAATGTTCTAATGGTGCTGATTCTGCTCCCCTAAGCAAAAAAAAATTGTCACGAGCTCCGAAGTAGCTCCGAAGTTTGTTGCTTAATGTAGTCATTTTATGTACATATTTTAGGATTCTGTATTCAAAGGGTGCTGTCATATTACTACGACCGTTTTGTCCCTCCGCCAGTTTGTCCGTACTTTCATAGCTAGACGCTTGAATTGTATATACTCATTACTACACTTTATTAATGTTACAGAAAGTTTCAAAGCTACAGTGGCTAAGCAATCGGCCACTCATACAAGAGGTCCGGGTTAAAATCCCAGGGGTTTGAGATTTCCGATTTTTCAAAGTTGTGCGTGCATGTGTGTGTGTGTTCGTTGTGAGATGTGTTGTGAGACTCAATTATGACTTGTCTTCGCTGAAGGAAAACATCTAAAAGCATAAGACTTTAGAAAAGTCTTAGACTTTTAGATGTTTTAGCTTTTAGACTTTAGAAAAGTCTTAAAAGTATCTGCACTAATTTACAATTGGACAGCGCAGTGGAGTGTGATCTAAATCCTTGTACAGTCTGGAAAAGACCCATGCCCAATAGTAGGACAATAATGATGAGTATATTAAAAATATACTATACAATACCATGAGTTGGTAATAGTAGTGTCCTTGCCCGATTATTATGTTACACAATAGAAGCAAAAAAAAATATTTTAATACATAAACATAGCATTTTGAAGACTTCATAGATATACTGCTCCAAAAATGCAGTCTGTGATGCCTATTCAATAAAAAAATAATACCCTACATTAATAGAAAACTCTTAAGTAAGCGGAAATTTATAATATACACGTGAATTAAACTATACAAATCCCTTAAATATATATTGGATTCCTATGTGAAACACAACGTAAAATATGTATTTTACGGACAAGGTAAACAGCATTGACGTTAGATTTACAAAAACTACCTGGCCAACTGCCCTCAATTTTTAAAGCAGGTCGCTGAATTCGTAAGATCAGAACATGTCTTAAAGGGGTTGCATGTGAAACATTTTTCATAAAACTCCTATATGAAACAACTGACCCACATTGATTTAAGGGTCAAGTGGGTATATATAAAGGCTTTTTTCTTACAGTACGAAATAATGTTCAAAAAAGTAAAGAATCTATACACTTAGGACACTTAGACAATTAGGACATAGGATTTAAGTCTTAGTCAGCAGCAGTGGCTGCC
The DNA here is from genome assembly GCA_018251055.1 of Ectomis asine. Taxonomy (NCBI): domain Eukaryota; kingdom Metazoa; phylum Arthropoda; class Insecta; order Lepidoptera; family Hesperiidae; genus Ectomis; species Ectomis asine. The sequence goes on along the minus strand of DWOO01000048.1, from coordinate 3,417 downwards.
GCCTAAACGTCCAGTTTTCTCTGTTTGGTTGCACTTCACCCGATCCCGTGTTCTTTCATTGTTCATCAATTTTCTGCTGTCACCTTCAAGTTACCAGTTCACCTCGTTTTGGTTAACCTTTGGCCTAAGCCTGATTGATATTGCATATCATTACGACGATATTGTCAATATCGAAAATCATAATCGTATAGATTTTAACCTAACCTAACCTACATTGTTATTTTCGACTGCTGTTACTGCAAAATGATTAAAAGATTAACAAATCCAAGATACTTTAAAAATCAGATTAGATGTCACCCGCTTTACTGGTAACTTGTTATTACAAACGTGTTTTCAGCCATAACGGTGTTCGTACACGCAAATGTTATTAAATGCTTATTACGGATCATCAACTGATATTTTCTCGCATCAAGGAAGTGGCGAGAAAACGTGATAGTTAAGAAACCTGTCAATATTAACTTAAACGTTTCTGCGACGGCACGTCTCCGCGACACTGTTCCCACAGCGAGCGAAAATGAAGGAAATTTATGATCATCTCACACTTTGATAAAGCTTTTCTCGGAGATCGTGAAAATAAGGGAATTATGTTTTCATTGAAAATTTGTGCGCGTTCTACAGTCGTCGGTGTTTATGTTGTATCGCCATTGTTTTAAAAATATTTCATTGAATTAGAAATAGATAAGATAGATAAATTTGTCAAGTTATGAAGTAAATAAATCCTTATGGAGTAAAGGTAATACATGTTAAAGTTAAAGCTTAGAAACACTATATACATATCAATGTTTTATTGTAAGTACTGCGCCATTAATATACAAAACGTGAAGGCTGCAGTTATTCCTAATTACTACTGCAACGTTCAATATAGTTCTAAAATTGAATTTGTTTATTTAAATAGGTATACTTGGAAACGGAGGACAAACTTCTTTATTAACTTTCTTGTAAAAGTGATTAGGATAAGGATTGTATCCAACTCCGTTTTAATAAGACGAAACTAAGAGGCGTTCGATGTTCGTGCCCTGAATAATTCCGTCTCCATCGCTAACTTTGTCTTATATTATTATGCAATCTTGTAGCTCCCGAATTAATTATTCAGTTCTTTTCTCGGAAATGCCCCATTATTCAATTATGTCTACTACATTTTAATGTTTTACGTTTTACATTCTTCTTATTTAATCAACATTATTGAATATATCCTCGGTATATACCTCATTATTATGTATGACCTTGGTCTTCAGCCGCATGCAAGTAAATTATGTGTGTATAATGATTTAATTATTACATGCTTGGTGAAAAACATTGAAAGTAAAATTACACCTTTGCACTTATCTAGCGATGTTAAATAGGGTCGCTTGTTCTGAGAGTAAAAGAGTACCAAGTTTGGAACGATAATGGGTTCTGATAGATCTGAGATATTCTGAGCTATTATATTTTAATGTTTTTATTTCTTCTCGCTCAAATAGTTGAATGGTTTGTATGAGGTTATAAGTTAATTGAACTAGGTTATACCAAGAGTAAAAATATAGATTGCTTTTATCGCTGAACGTGTAACGATGCTACTGAAACGTGGCAACGGCTTTTATAGACGATGCTAGTAAAGTTACGAACAGAAGTTGTTAATAATATAACAAATAAAACCACAACATGTCGGGAAATAAGATTCTAAGAAAATTTAACCCATTTCTGTCCAGGGTTCCGGGTCCGATTCCTGGCCAGAGTGAAATGTAAATGATGACTTTGGATTTCTGCTTCTGGATATATGTGTTTGTATTACCATCTTTATGTATACCCATGGCATCCAGGACAAAAGAATTATTGTGTGGGACTATGTGTTAAAATATATCTTCATAATCCTGTAGTATCCTATTACTTAGCACGGGTTACTCCTCACAGATTAGCATTTACTGTATATTATTTAGTATGATTAGCATACATTATTTAGTTTTAGTATACAACAAATCTTTTGCGTATACGAGAAAAGCTGATCATCAACCCCTAAGAGACGTAAGAACGATGAAACTTCTACTATTAATCTGCTAAAGCCATAAATCATACAAAGAAGGCAGAAAAGATTGAGCATTTCTGAGCTTGACGCTTTATAAATGAACATATTGAATTTGTTCCCCACACATCAGCTGGGCTTGTAGCGGACTTCTGCGGCTTAGATTTCCCGGTTTTTCGCCGTATACCTATACTATGGTAGTATAAACTTTCTCCTAAGGTATTCACAAAGCGCGATGGCTTGTGATTACTCAAAAAAGCCGCATCAAAGCCGTCGAAGCACTACATCTAGTGCTTCAGATGTTCCAAAGCCAAGTAGCCGTCTATTCCATCAAGTAACTTGTGTATCTCATTAACTTAGGTGTACAATAAGTTACTGGTATCCAAAAATAAATAGTTTTAAAACCGGAGACTTCCCTTTTAACATTTTTAACTTTTTAACATTTCCATAATCTGAGCTGTAACTGGCCTAACGTGTGCTAAAACAGATATATTCTTCATATTCATTAGGTACCTTTTAATAAACTGAGAAGAGCCATTCCAATCGTCCGTGCTTGGAATATTTCCGCTCGCCATTGCTAACTTTATCTTATAATGTACGGAACCTTTTAGCTCCCGAATAAATTATTCAAGTGTATGCCCAACTTTCTCATTCATCAATTAATTCAATTCGTAGCTGTATTTTATTAAGTTACTTTATGGATTACTTAGGAATAAGATTAAATAGAAATATACGTTAATGAATGAAATAATTAAAGAAAACATCGAATTACAGTTAACGCTTTGAATCTCTAAAATGAATATATTACACTTTGATAATAGTATGTAGACAATATAATTATTAATTAATTAAGAGTTGAAATTCAATGCATATATATAAAATTGTAATGACTTTTAGGCATATATTTTTGTATGTACCAAACGGAAGTAGAAAACGAGCAGGCCGCCCACCTGATGGTTAGTGATCACTACCGGTTATGACATGTGTAAAAACCTAAATAGATCTAGATATTTAAAGGGAGTGTGCAAAAATTAGTTATACATGTTAATGGGTATATTACCTAGTTAATATTCTTCAGTGATGTGGACATAGTGATATAAGTTAGTAATGTCTTTAGCAATTGTTGGTACTTAACTATTAGTTTTATTTAACTACTAACACATTGCTACTGCTACCGGCCCCCAAACCTTTCCAAACGAAACACAGATTGCTTAGAAATAACTGTTTCACGAAGAAATGGGAATGGCGATGGTACCGTTCGGGGCAAACTTTACACAGGTTGTACCACCTGGTAGCCAGAATCTTGATATATTGATTACGCTGTGGATACTTTATATAAGGGTTCGTGAAATTCTTGTTGAAGTTGAAATAAGAAATAGTAAATTATAAATTAATTATAATTATAAAAATTTGCTTAT
>DWOO01000047.1:0-11652 GCA_018251055.1 Ectomis asine | reverse complement strand
CCATGGCACCCACGATACAGGGAATCCCTAGTGTGGGGCTATGAGTGTAGAAAAGCGTTATTTAAAGCGTTATTTGTTGGAAGGTCTGCCTTAGACACAAATGAGGCGAAAAACTTCACTTAGTCCTCAAAAAGATAAGATGGTTCCAGTAATTGACCTCACGTTCCAAAATTTATACCATTCCGTACCTATATTTATTTATACTGGTTACTTTAAAGATATTAATTTTTATTACTCCCTACTTTGTTAGCAATTTGGGAAGAAAGAGGTAAATATTACCTGCAATTGTTTTTAAGCGGTTTATATTATATTTTTATTTTTTTCTTTTCCATTCTCAAAACTTTAGGGTTGTCATCCCAGACAGATCTCTAATAATAGACGTAAGTGCATATAATAATATATAATGGTAGGTATTGTCTGTATCGATATACAATTACAGATTCTGTAATTATGTACTTCTGACCACAGCAATTAAAAATATGCATACACATTTTAACCTGTTATCTTCACGTCCCCAGGCACCCCCTGTTCCCCCTGCTGGCGTTGATCTTCGAGAAGTGTGAGCTGGCGACGTGCACCCCACGCGACCCCGGCGTGGCCGGCGGCGACGTGTGTTCCTCAGAGTCCTTCAATGAGGACATTGCAGTGTTTAGCAAACAGGTACAACATTATTTTGAGATTAAACTGTCTAGAAAATAAATTTTAGCCTAACAGTTTACTCTTTATGATTTTAGTCACATTTGAACCGTTAAGGCATAGTTATAAAATATTTTTTAATAAAATTCTCAGGGGTAGTGATAAAATGATGATTTGTTAGAGAAATAGAGTAATATGTTTAGTTAGTAAGTTTTAGTTATTATTAAATTAGTATTAAGTAGTCATTCGGTAATTATAAAAGACAGTCGAGTATGAAAACACACAAGAAATGGCAAAGTACGATACAGTCAAAAAGAAAGTAATCCAAAAATGGTACTAACATATCGAGGTTCTTAAAGTCTTAATACCTATTATTAAGTTGTTATTATCCGAAAACAATCGCTTACAACAATGTAAAGCACCGTGCCTTTAACGTTTTATATCTCGACAACAAAGCTATCGTCGTAAAAAGTCGAGCTCAGATGCGGTTTTCCCATGGCCGGATTCCGTTTCATATCCACGCAAACATCCCTAGAATCGAAACTCATAAAAATCCACGACTCCCAATCGGATTCCATACACAAAACCCATTTAGTGGCACCATACGAAAATTACGAAAGAGAATGCGCGGCCGAATAACTTTGTGCCGACGCACCTGCCTCCATTACCTACCCATCAGAATTAAAAAGTAAAAAAAGCGCGCGAACGCATTCGGATATTAAAATGTCGCGCGCAAAATGGCGTCCCGTAAATCAGTGGCGGCAATTTCTTCGGAATAATGATTTAATAACTATAAAGCGTAATTAGCAACGGTAAATCAATGATTGGATTGTGTAGGTCGCCATATTGATTGTTTACGCGCCATTCGCCTCGGTATTACCGTTTCGTTCCCAACTTCGATGCTTGTTAGTTGTATGCGAATTCGATCGCCGAGCAAATTAGCTCTCGTATCGGCGAACCACAATCGATTTGCTACGTTTTTATATTAATTTCCATAATGCATGGCTTGCCTTACCATGTTGAAGATTAAAAATAGCACCCGTTGCTGCTAGCGAAGCGACTTCCATTTTTAAATGTTGGAAACATAAACAAATTAGTAGAGATTGAACGCTTTTAACAACTCTATTTATACTCTGTGCTTGTGGTGGAAGTACCTATAAAGCATAATACTACAGTATCATTAATTATGTAAAACTATATTATCATAATATTGTAAATACATCTTTTTAAATTTAATAATCATGCATTATGCAGAAAGTGGTTCCACGTTTATCCAATATTTCATTATCCTCCTGATAATAACATAATACAAATCAACATGGCCGAGGTAACACCTATTATTTGGACGACAAAAAAGACCCCATAAATTGACTCATTTTGTATCAATTCGGCTTTGTAAAACAGGTAATCTGGATACAAACCGACAATCAGCGGCTGGGTAATTTTCTCATAAATTTATTATACCGCAAAATCTTTGTGGGTTTTTCTTTTTTCTGGCACAATAGGCTGAATAGGCGTTGACACGTTGCGGTGGGATGCAATTTAAAAAAATACTCGACGTCTTCGCCTGACATTAAAACGTCAAACATCATTTCCGTAGGCGGAAGTGACTTTGTACGGGCGTGCAACAGTATAAGTTTCACTTTTTAATAGCACAACAATATTTATTAATCGTTATCAGTCAAAGACTTCGCTGTACACTAATTATTGAAATTAAATTGTATTTATAGCTGTAATATTGCAAGCGGCTGCGACCTTTGGGGCCCGCCTGAGATAACTGACGTCGATAAGACGACAGTGTCATGGAACTGACCGTATACTATTAATTATTTATTTACATAAACATCGACTAGGGTTCGATGATATCGGCGTGCGAATATGGAAGTGGAATAATTTTTATTACATAAATAACAAAATCAGTATCGGGTGACAGGTAGTGATAGTGCAATAAAAAATATCGCTAACCGATTACGTTGTAAAATGTCACATTTATCATGCGTTCGCACATGTAACACGTACAAACGCTAATCGCCGGTTTTAATTACTCCAATAAAACGTTTATCGGTGGCGGTGGCACGTGAAATTGCCACAAAAAGAGATAAAAATTCGGACCTCCCGCTCTAGAACACTTTAATAAGCATTCCATAATTCATCGGCGCACCGAATAAATCATAAACGGTAAAGTGTTTATTTTCAACGTACTTAATATGTTATAAATTTATTTAAGTGGCATGCGGTACGATTGTGGAATGATTGATATAGTGCTCTCCGGCGAGCGATCGGTTTAGTTGTGATACTGTCATCCGCCGTCATCGCTGAATAGGCGCATCACTAGCAGTGCACGGTAGTGATGCGATCGAGTGACCGCTTATCGACTCGAGTGCGTTGTCAGTCGATGACTGCGCGATCTTTTATTGCCGTCGTTCCTAACTCTAGTTTATTATCAAAATAAATACGTGTGCGTATGCGTCGACCGGACTTAACGGTATTTATTGGCCTATCGAGAGATCTAAAGTATCGCAGGTAGGCCCGATCGTACTATTTGTACTCGTTTGCCTTAACAATTTAAATTAATGAGGTACGGCAGTCACGAATCAATGTCTTTACATTTTATTATCATTAATGAGCCAACGAGAAGAGAGCGGGGTCTTTCTTCTTTATCTCGATGATATCAGCTTACACGGTAGAGTTGGGAGAAAAAAAAAATGTGCATTATTAAATTTAGATTGATCTAGAATTTAATTACAACGATTATCATATCACAAGATACAGTTGATTGTTATTGTTACAGAAAAAGTGCAGCAAATGACTTAAATAATTGGTCTGAAGTGTGTGATATTTAATGGAACGGAGTTAATAATGGAAATAATTGCGGGAATTTTAATTGTCGATCGCTGTGCGGATGATACTCGGCGTACTTAGCTGTAACAAAGTAAAAACAGTTGTGAGAAACACTATGTGATTATATTCGTAAGAGGTTGGATGATTGGATTATTTGATATACAATATGACTGTTTACAATGGTACATATACTATATTTTTTCACTGTGTTTTTTTTTTTCGCTTATAGTCTTATAATTGCCTTTGTCAGTCTCAGAAACACTATATAATTAACAAAGATGACCCAGAAACGAAAAGCAACCTCTCTTTCTAGCTCTTTTGTATCAACTTATCATTAAAGATTTATGTCTGCGAATCGAAACTGAAACCTTCTGTGCGTCAGTCCTCACCGCTGTGCTTACGTTAGTCGAATTACATCTTAATTTCTGTTTAAATCAGTATCAGTGCTAGATAAATTTAAATAACCATATTGGGTACTTTGTTTCTAACTAGATTCTCCAGACAGCAAAAAGTACAGTTAAGCAACAGCGTTAAGATAGCCGTCACGGTGCGTTCAAGACGGGAATTGGACTAAAACACACGCACCGTGGTGGCCACAGATCATACAAACAAGGGAGATATGTCTTTATTGTTATTTAGTACGCGTCACCCTCTCGCTCGTTTTGAAGTAATTACGAACATACAAATAATACGAACCATTTGTTGAAAACTTACAATATCACAGACAAGAAAAATGTTGCACAGTAACATTGTGATTACTTAAGTAACTAAGTGATTAGTAAGTAATAAAACATTATACAAACGCTATAAATATAACCATTTTGTGCATATAGATGCATCACGTTCTAAATTGTTTTAGCATATCTCCTTTGTTTCTGTGATCTGAGTTGATGGTCATTTAGACCAACGTTTCACAGTTATTGATGAAGAACAATGTTACAATGAAAATACAAAGAGAACTCATTGAATCGCAGAGATAGCTTCATTAAAAACTTATTTGCATACAACAGTAGATTAATCGAAAGTTAGGAATAAATTACGTATGTAACGGCCGAACTGATTTTGAACGAAATGATGCATACAATGAGTCACGCGCGTATTCTTTTTTAAATTATCTTTTTAAAACTTAAATACTGGGCATCATACTTTCCTTAATCCCCGAGCCACTTTCCGAAGTCTATTCCATAAAAAGAAATTAAAAAAAAATAAACAGATGCGTTAGAACGGCGTCGGGTTACGAGTGCGTGCGCAGTGACTTCGGTATGCAGTCCAGATATATATCTCAATATGTTAAGCAGTCCAGCTAGGTGTAAATATATGCAACCGACGGTTAATAGCTGGAATAAATGAATTCTAATATTATAATTAACAACTCACCGTCGATATTTGTCATGGACACGCTAACGAACAGCTCTTGTAATAAAGTTTTCTATAAATTGCTCAGCTGTCATTGAATTAATGCGTATTCTAATTAAAGCTATTGAAAACAATTATCTTCATATGCTTATTGTAGATAATCATAATAATTACCCCGCCGACCTTCCTTTAAAGGTATGATGCTAAAAGTAAAGAAATGTTCAGAAATATAAACATGTGTAATTGTTGGCATTGTTTTTGCCGTCATTTGGCGATCGGTTTCCTTTACGTGTCATAATAAGTCCTTTTGAACAAATTATTTTATTACTTGTCTCGTCATATAAATTTATGTTTTATGAAGATACTATGTGGAGAATGTTTGCTTCGTATAAGATTTTTATTTATTTTATTGCATGTAACGTCGAGTGAAAAAGTTAGTAACGGTCGGGCGCGTCGCCCACTTGAAGATGATCTATTTGTAGATATCTTGATTTAGAAACCTGCTGGATGCACAATGCTGTTGGCCAAAACGAGATATACTGTTATCTTTCGTTCAATTTAACAGTATAACCAACACGCCATAACTTTATTTTATTTCCTTTGTTCAATTAATACGTACGCGATTTTATTTTCGGAATTAGCAACAAAAACGAGTAATATCAAAAACACGAACGCTTTTCATTCGCATTACAAAAAAGATCAACCAGCCATAGATGTTCTTTTGAAATTCGAATAAAAGATCACAAGAGAAGTTGTATCTTTCATGCCATCCGTTTTTGTCGTTTGTCTGTTTGTTTACATCTGTCGTCGTCCGTTTAGCTGCGATTGTCGGCTGAGGGGATTTGGACGCGCAATTGAAGCTGTGTCGCCATGATCCAATTCGGAGTTTGGCGCGGAAATAAAATAAATAATGGCGGATCGATGCAGCTGCGCCCGCGCACCGCACAATATTCATTAGCCGAGCGCGCCAGAGTGGAACCGCGATACGATACGTTTTTTGTCTCTCACTCGCACGTAGCATTTGCGCTTTTTTTAAACGCATCGGCGATTTCGTTTTATCGTCCCCATCGAGTGGTTTTTGCTACTCGAAATTCCTTACGCGACATGTCGGGCTTGCGGCCGAAATTCAGGTTACTGAAACACCCCTTAGCCCTTCACATCGAGAGCTCCGGACAGTTTTTTGTTCACATTTCTAATTTAAAGTCTTCGAAAATTACAGACGGAATGAAATTTATGACTTTATAAAAGGGGACGATTGAATTAAATCGTACTAATAATAGATGTCTTCATTGCATTTTGAATAAGAAATTGCTATAACGAGAGTGAACAGTAAAATCATGTCTAAAGATCTTACAGAGTAAGTACTAAATACCTAAGTATTTAATTGTAGCTTTGAACGAAACGTATCTAGTCTTCGAAGTGAACAGGGTATTTATGTCATGTATTTAAAACCAGCAGCAGGCTTGATAGCAATCTCCATCAATTATCGGCAATTAGTATTAGTCATTAAACTTTTTCATTTCCAGTCATTCGAGGAGGATGTTTACACTATCGACCTAATACGTGATTGAATAAAAAAAGATTATTTAAAAAAGTTCGATAGATATATAGACTAAAGGAGTGGCCATGACGTCATTTGGCTCTATGATCAATGGTGCAGTGTAGAAATAGGTGCAAGTGTTCTAAATTTAAATAGTCAACAATAGAACCAACGTCACGCTATTGCAAGGTCGTGACGAACCAAATTATAATTAAAGTCATTCTATTATTATTGTCTTAATTTCAATTAGTAGTCGCGTGATCCCGTCAACAATGAAACGGATTAAGTTATAATTTTTCTAAGGATTCTAAAAAAACTCAATTTCATTCTAATAAAAATGATTATATGCAATTTATTCATGTGGAAAACGAAGTTGCCGCTGAGAAGTAGTTGATTGATTTTTATTAGGTCTACTGGCTTTCAATACCGTTGGTAGAACGTGTAGTTATTACACACCCAACAAAGCTGCAGCATTTATCTTTGGAGTCAATGCCTTACCGAGCATGTAAGACCTTGTTCAGCAAATAAATTCAATACGAGTACATCTTTGGTGGTCTGAAATATTTTTTATTCCAAACAAGCGTAGTGTTATCACAGGCATGTCGATAAATTGTGCGCTAAACTTCGGGGTCAACGACTTAAAAAATAAATACAGGTTATTAAGGGAATTCGCTTATAAACTTAGTGTAGTGATTGAGGCCCGGCCGCGATAGCGTGCGTCGCTCAATTAGTGGCTGACACGCCGCGCCGGCCGGCTCACATCGCGTTTTTGTCCGCTTAAAACGGCATTAATATGCCGATGGACTTAACATTACGCTCTTTCATCACTACGACGTCACTGTGCCACTTATTGGTTCAACTCGCATTCCGATAAATAATGAACGTAATCTAACGCCCGTGCAAGGTCATATCGACGATTGAGACGTTTTTGAAAATCGAACGCTGCGTTGCCAGATACGTTATTGCGTAGTGTTGCCGTTTGAAATGTGAACGGCGTTTATCCGTATCGGGAGATAGAATTTAAATGGGATTGAAATTAGGTTCACATAATTAGTGCAATTAATCGACAATAAATACGCAGCGGTCGAGATATTCGGTTAAAGATATGCACACAAGTCGGCCGCGTCGGCGTTGCATAAAATGGCACTCGTCCGTGCGTTGGTTCGTTTAATTAATATATTTTTATTTTACAAAGTGTCATACGAGAGCGATTAACAGTCCGTTTTTGGCAGAAAGCGCGCGCTGCGGTCCAGACTAGTGCGCAAAAAGCGGAGGGCGAAGCCGCCCGCCAGTGGTATGGCGGTTTTTTTGTCCGGACGTCAGAACCTCGCGATAAAAATGGACGCCAAATGAGTATTAATTCGCACCGGTTAATAATGACATAAATACACTAGGTGCGCGCCACAGACATACAGGTCGATTGTGATTGGCATCATTAACGTCAATTAAATTTCGTCTTTTTTCTCGTCCGCTGTAACCGCGGGAAATATATCGCGTACATAACTAACGCGGCCCACTCCCGAACCGATTCCGCGTTTCTACCGATTTATGGATCTGTTAATCTAATTTGCAATAAATAAGCGTAGCAGTTATTTTTTTGCTAGTATTCCGTAATTTTTTCAGTTATTCAACTCGTATTGTTAACGGTTCGTTATTTATCGCGTCATTATTTTCATTATCTTCAAAATTAAAACATCAAACTGTTATCGCACGCTAAATTAGATTTCGTCTAAATTGAGCATTTAACGGGTCGTTTTGCGTAAAAAATCAAATACCGTTTGGTTTTAATGCCAAAAAAACTTTTCTTAGAATTTTTTTACGAACTATTAATGCCGCATGCAAATTTAACAAGATTACAATGAGAATTGCTCCGCTCTTTAGAGTTCTAACGATAAAAAATTAGTTGCAATTAACAAAGTTTATTATCTCAGACGATTCGCGTTTTCTCTCACGACTTTTTAGTTTTCTAAATAACAATTAAAGAGGATATATGTTTTGTCTCATGAAGTATCCAGTGAAATGGAATTATAGAGATTTTATAGTTAGACAAATTTACTTAAATTTTATTGAGACTTTTAGATAAGGAGACATCGATTAGAAATTATATATGGATAAAGCACTCAATGCACCTAAATAATGTTGGTACTCGAATCATAATAAAAAACATTATTTATGTACGATGTACTCTGGTATAAATCCTTTACATTCTAAAAGCCTCATGCCTAGAAGTGGAACTATAATGGATCATGATGATGATAATGATGAAGTATACTCCATAGATATCACTGTCTGCCAAACAGCAAAAAGTTGTCATCTATCTTGCAATAATATACAAACAATAAATATAATTTATCATGCACTCAATTAAAAAGTACCTTCAGGCGTACCTTTAATCTTCAACTATTCCAAGCACACGTAGCTTTAACCAAAAATAAAAATCAAAGCTGGAACTCCCTGTATAGTGGAGGTAATTACAAGGGTCGCGGGCATTCCTCGCGACACGTCGGCCCGAGCGCCCGATTTCTTCACCAGCTCGGAAATGGGCATGCGTTTAAAAAGCCGACCGACCATTACATTTTCTCATTCTATTCCGGTTGCAGACAATGAATGTTTTGAAATTATTTCTTATTTGTATTTAAGATAGATAATTAATTATTCTGTTGGAGATTCTAGGTTGGACTCCGGTCAGGCATCTAATTCTGATTTGGGTCAAGGTCGAATGAGTTCTGGTTATTGTGCATTTATTTTGGTCTTAGTATAACATATACACGTACTATAGAGCTGTCTATGAACATAGAAACAAATGAACATTTAAAAAATAAGTTTCATAATTTGTCTATGGTGTGATTGTACCATTATTGAACGATGACTTCCACTAACGTCGTAGAGTCGACTTATCCTGATGATGTTCTATTTTGGACCTAAACTCTGATAGACCAAATATATCTTGTTAGTTTGCTGTTAGGGATATCCATAAAACAACCTTTATAGTCGCCACATTAAACTGCTTGCTCACTTATCCGTTACAAAACTTATCATTCATTAATGAACAAAAAATTTAAATTTAGAACGAAAATATTGGCTCACTTTTCAAACAAAACAGTATAAGTTTCAATAGCGTCAGACATTTATCGATTACAATTTTCTTTTTAATCTGTCGTTCAGAAAATGCGCGGGAACGATTAAAACGAACGCATCCATCGCACCAACCTGCAAGACAGAAAAAAAACACTTATTATGTATTTGACAGGAGGGCAAGTTCCACACAAACGACCATATTACCTTGATCCGTCACAGCGTAATGCATATTGAAATTCATTTCGTATTTCGAACTAACGGAACAATTTGGGGGATCTAGAAATTTTGGTTCGTCATTGAATAGCCAGTGTAACTTGGCACCCGGGGTAGTAGAAACAGTGAGTAATGGGGGGTCCAAGGGCTTTTAAGGGTAAATAAGGGTGAGTTCGTGGCTAGGGGGACGGGGCGACCAGTCAGAAGCAGCTGACGTGGATTAGAGGGTGTTTTTACCTACAGATGCAGGGTAGGCCGGTATGTAGGCATGGTATAGCTTATGTTTGTCGTTCTATTGGTATTTTATGGGTTTCAAAGCATGGGTAATTTTGAAAATTAAGCTTATGATGATTAAAATTACTTCCCGACGATTCGCGTTTATAGATTTGTCTTTCTATCAACTCATGTGTCATTCTCATCGACCGACTGTTGCAGAGTCACCACACCCTGATGATGCTCTGTTTTGTAGCGAACAAGTGAATACATCATTTGAAAAAATAATTTTACACTTACTAGCGTAAATTATGAACTGTTCTACTGAAAAATGGATATGTAGATAATATTCTTTAAGGATAAAAGAGCGAAGCCGCAGGCAACAGTTAGTAAATGGATAATTTGGATAATCAAAAAGTTACTTCACTTACTTCAACATGTACAGAATAATGTAACTACGAAATGGTATATAAAATGTGTATATGTATAATATTTTATGCGACTTCATATTATTAGGTAAACGTGTAATATATTTATAATACACTAGTGTTTGCCCGCTGCTTCGCCGTAGTGGCCAACGCGATTTTGGTTTTCCATTTTCTTCTATTAAACTACACAAATTATGTCACTAAGTTATCACTAAACTTAGCAATCTACTGGTGAAAGAACTTTCAAAACCGATCCGTACTTTAGTAGAGTAGTCCATCCATCCATCAGCCTTGAGGTTGCTGGACATAGGCCTCCTCTAGATCGCGCCAATCCAACCGGTACCTGCTCGCACTGAATCCAGCGGTTTCCTGCTGTCTTCTTTAGGTCATCAGTCCATCCAATCGGGGGCGAACCGTGCTCCTTTTGCCTAGACGTGGTCGCCACTCGAGAACTTTTCGTCCCCAACGGTTGTCGGTTCTCCGGGCGATGTGTCCAGCCCATTGCCACTTCAGCCTCCTAATTTTGAGAGCTATGTCGGTGTGTTTGTTCGTCTACGGATTTCATCGTTACGGATACGGATTCTGTCGGGTAGAGAAATACCAAGCATAGCTCTGTCCATAGCACGATGAGTGACTCTGAGCTTCCGGATAAGGCCTACGGTAAAGGTCCACAAGGTATCGGCGTCACTTTAGTAGAGTAGTTGTGTTTATTTTTTACAGACAAACGGAATATCTTACCTTTTACAATACTAGGTAGAATGATCACATTTAATATATATTATTTTCATACTTTGCATTTACGTACAGTAAACGCAACGCACAGACAATTATGTCTGCTTGATTCACCATTCTTCAATTTTTACCATCAAAGCCGCATATTATCAACCCTTAAATACTCACCACTGAATTATTCACCCCGATCAACCCCCCTGTAATCAAGACCTAGGCAATTTGCTCAGCCCTAGTCTAGAACTGACAGGTACACGCCTCCGTATATTGAGAAATACCATAAATTACAGTACAGTACTTTAAATGTACTAATTATTTGAAATTGCTGCCTGAATTGCTGATTGTTTTATGGTAATTTCTTTTAAAATCGTTTAATAGTAGGGTGGGAGATTGGTAGCCATTTTTATGTTTTGTACTGAAATAATACGAAATATTTTCAAGATTATATAACATTAAAATAGGTGTAAATAATTTATTTGTTTTAAGATAGTGGTTAAGATCGGTTTTCCACGCGGATTTAAACTTAAAGCCGATGATCAGACTCATAAATAATGTTGCTGTAATATGACATTCATTGAGTGTATTTATATACCTTATGATGAATAAAACTTTTTGAAT
>DWOO01000046.1:0-11683 GCA_018251055.1 Ectomis asine | reverse complement strand
TACCATCAGGTGGGCTGCATGCTCGTTTGCTACTTCATCGATATAAAAAAAATTGGGTATCTAATTTGCGTAAGGATTAAATTACTTAAAAATAAATAAAAATGAAAGTACGGTATATTTTTTCTAAATTATTTATTCCCTCTATCATTCTTCCTTTTTTGATAAACTTATAATATCTTAGCTCTATTTACAGTTTGTATAAATTAAAGTAGTAATAGTTATATTACAGTACGCTACTATTGTACAACACGCTTTCAAAACTGAAAGACTTGACTACTTCAATGCTAACACTTTCAACAAATGAAAGATTTACAGGAATCCCAAGGCCGAAGGCGTGAATAAAAAAACAAGGTAATATTGTTACAAAAATAACAATAAAATTTTGAAATGGTAACATTACTGATTTTCATATTTTTTTTTTGGAACAATTTAATAAAAAAACTAAACGAAAGTTGATCTCAAATTTACAATCAATATAAAAACTCAACACCAAGTACCAAACGGGATAATAATTTAGCAATAGGAAGAAGAGTGCCGCCATCACATCACATTACAACAACGAATAAATTAGTTTTAAATTAAATAAATGGCACGAACCAAATTCTACGATCTTATTCGGTACATGGTGATGCGAATATATTTAACAATTTCCGATTGATATATATACAATAACAAATATAAAAATTTCGTAGATTTGCCGATTAACCACGATTTATATAACCAAATACAAATAATATAATCAAATTAACTATGATGGAAGCAACTAAACGTTGTGCAACAAGTACTTTCGCCTCTGCGTAACAACATAATGGCAATCAAGTAATCGCTAAATAACATCGGTGGAGATCACAATTACACGATATACTTTAATTTTATATAAATACAAAATAAACATACTCGTACCTAGGCATACCACCTAACAATACAGCAACTTCAATGCAATATACCCATTTATATTGATGTGAAATTGATATGATTACATTAGGCTTAACAGGAATTACGTAATAGTTAACAGAATGGTTCATAAATAAATCGACCCGCGGATCGCTGACGTTCGAAACGGAAATACTGAAAGCCCATAGCTGTCTTTCACAACAAAGATGGTCTATCGTCCCATAGGTAGATCACATGAACGCGATATCAGTCTCACTTATTCTGTCATTACGAATTTTATACGACTATACCACAGCTCGTAGGCGCCCGGCTACCGATAGAAGCTGAGTGAATTAATTAAATTCCATTATTATAGTTATAATTATTTACAGTCACGCGGCTTCTATACGGTATCGGGAACCCACTTTATAAATTAATAGGTCGGTGGAGTGCGGGCCAGCCGCCCACCGCCCTTTTTCTATAAACACTAAAATAAAATCTCGACAGAGACTTTTATTTGGCTCAGGACACTAACGGTGCTGATGGCGCAACGGACGCGTGACGACACGACGGATACTTCAAATGAGGCCTAGGCCTAGGCCACGCTCACATTATAGATCGAGGAGAAACAAATATCTTGGATATTATAGTAAAATAATTTATGATATAACAGCAATTTATCTTGTCGTGTCACACGAACATACTTGTGGCTTTCTGTGAGTTTATTATGCTAAGCCACGTGACTAAACAAATACTCAATGCCTACTGGAGGAACAATGAGAAATTGTCTTGTCACGTCATAGCATAATTTAGATTAGGCTTACTAAATTCGATGACAATATAATTTACACGTACTACTGCCACTGCTCAGCGAAAATTACGCTCAATACAATTTTTAAGGGAATAATTTGTAAAACAGTTTAACATTCCTTTTGTGCTCTACGACATAAATAGTCTGAAAAAGGATATTACACTAGACATATTTTGTATTGGCTCCTCGAATGATATAATGTGAATTTGGCTCGTTACAAAGATCAATTAAGCAAATTACTACAACGTTACGAGATAATAATACATGGTGTTTTTCGATTTACGATCCGAGCTTTATTATGTCGTAGTGTTGCTTGTGGTATTATTGGGGCCGTTGCCAGCACGGCCTTGTACGCTAAGACGTTGCTAAACCACGTGGGTAATTTTATCGATACCAGGGAGCCATGTTTACAATATAATGAAGGTTTTATTCAGTTTCACGTGTCGTGCGCCAACTAAACAAGCGTCCATACCCCACGGGTACCAGGCAGTCATAGATGCCAACAGTCACAATCGATATCCACGCACGATAACAAGTCGACGCTAACTGCCATACGTCCGACGGGTACCAGGCGTTCATAAGATGCAGACGCTAAACGCAGTCGAGCTCCATATCCGCGTCGGGTACCAGGCGGTCATGAGCTGCGGCGGCACGGGGCGGCAGTTCGTTTCTCGGATCGCGTGCGAGCCACGGGTGTCGCGGCACGTCCCTCGCGGGCAAACGCTCGCTCGCCTCCCGTCGCAGTAGCGAACGTATGAGGCACTTGCCGCGCGAGGACAGACACTCCGGCACTACGAAGTAGCCGCGCGAGATCTTAGCGAACAACGATGCGTGTTCCGAATCGTTGAATGGATACCTGTAACAATATAAGAAATCGGTTAGTCTATTGAATTTAGGGGTTTCAGAGAAAAAGTATAAAAGAATTATAGGAAGATTAAACGCAAAGGCCAGCTTTTCGGTCTGACCCACACAGGTCTCGGGGTCAGTTTCCAGTTTCGGTACGGATATCTAGTTTTGAGTATCTATTCACATGTGTTCATGGCACCCACGACATAGGAAGTCTAGTAGGTCGCCCTGACATTTAAATACAATAGATGTTTGTTACTTTTTAAACTTCTATTAATCAACCCAGATCGATCACTCCCTGCGCTACTTATAATGGTATACCGTTTATGGTTAATCTATCTACAGAAACTTTTAAATTGTTTAAGTTCACCCGACAAGGATGAATGACAATTACCGAATAGCCAATAGAAACTTTTCCTCTGGAATCTATCACTTTTGGTGTTAAATGCACAACATATAATTCTATAATGGACTTTTAATTTATTGCAATGATATATTTAGATTTGTATATCAATAAAATAAATTAAATAAAAATTCCGAGGGTGTATTGTATTAATTTTGAGCCGATAAACGAGGTATCTACAAAAGTATGGGTCAACAAAAAAGGTATCCTTAGAATTTTAAGATAAGCAGGCTCGTTAAAATCAACGTTAGGTAGAACCTCCAGAGATTGGCTAGTTTTTCTATACTGCGCTCGCACTAATGATCGGCGATCCGATTGTCATTGGAGAGCAGATGCGCCGAAACAAAAAGCCAGGTAAATGAGGAACCCTTCCGACGACAGGTGAACGCGGCGATTGCGGCGAAATCCCGAGTTTCGAATTTAAATTACGGGTGCTCGGGACCCAAAAAACGAAAACAAAGGATCGCGAATGGCAGGTGCGGGCGAGCGTTTCGTTTCGGGCAACGTCTTCGCCGCATGACCGCGACAGGTGCGAAGATTTCATTCCGACGTAACTTTATATATGTGGGTGATATAATTGTTAGCCGTTGGCGCGTAACGGCCGACAGGTGATCATCCCCGTCGCCAACGGTCGCCGCGACCCTTGCGATCTCGAAAAACGGTAAGTCCCACGCTAGCAGGTGAAGACGCCCACTCACCCCACTGACTTCCACAATATTTATGCACATTTAATTGCGCTTAACCTAATTTTCGTTACAAGTGCGTAGGGTAGATATTAATAAATTATGAGACCTTGTTTAGCGGAATTTAGCTATTATGAAACTTTAATTAAAATGTACCGTTTCTTTGTTGTACAGTATTTACATTTTAAGAACTTATTTAGAACTGTTAGATCACATGGCAACTAACACATGTAAATTATAGTGGATTGCTCATACACACAACTTCGAAAAATCAGAGCTTGTTTGGGGTTCGAAATCCAGTATCAGTTACGTTTCTATTTACTTAAGTCTACGTCTAGTGACACAATGGACACGTACCTTCCAACGAGCATCGTGTACAGTATGACGCCGAGTGACCACATGTCCGCCGCTCTCCCGGAGTACGTCCGATGGGCCCTCAGGATCTCGGGCGACACGTACGCTGGACACCCTCGCTTGTCTTGGAGCAAGTCTTCTTCGGGGTCGTCGAGAACGACCGCGTCTTCTAACGATTCAAGTTTTAACGTCGTTCTGAAACAAAGACAAATAGATTTAAATAACATGTCGAACTAATTTGTTTGTGTAATAACTTATGTACACCAAGAATGTATATTTTAGGAAATGTACCAAACCAATATGTATAACTCTATGTATTTAGCATTTCTCGTAAAATACCACGTCTTTTAAAGCTTAACTACACAGTACAAAATCAAAGATCTATTATGTTACGAGCGTTGAAAAGTAACTGTGTGGTTAATTATACAAATAAGTTTACAATAAATTTGATAAAGCTATCAGATAAACGATTTATCTACAGTGAGTCAGATGTTTGAGGTGCTATGACCGGTGACCCGTACGAATCGGGCGTGTTCATATAAAATATGTGAACATCGCGATCGCCGGCCGAGCGTGATGGATCCCTTTGTGCTCAAAGCTCGGCCGCCATTAATGATTCGCACACTGCTAATTAGTAAAGCATCACACGGCGGACTGACGCGCAGAATTGCAGGTTCGATTCACAGCCAGACAGAAATCTGAATGAATTTGGGTTCTGTTTCTGGGTCTGTGTTTGAGTGTAGAAAGCGTTATTGTTATTAAAAAGGGAGCTATTACAAAACGCCGGCGTGCGTTTCGCCGCATGTGCAACAATAATGTCATGTAAATAATTACACAGCGAACCATAAAGCTGTTCGGTGACGCAATGGGTTTTGTTTCATCAGATCACGGGCTTTGGGCGCACGGCGACCTCGTATTTCACAGCCGCCGCATCGTTTCGAAATGCATTAAATGCACACCGACGGCACAGCTATGTGTGATTCAATACTATCGGAGGGGAACGTCAAACTTTTCTGATCGGAGGGAATGGTTGTTGAACCTTCGCCGTATTTATCCAGTTGAACCAACGCACCATAGTATTTGCTTTCGACATGTGCGGCTATGCACCGATACGTCGCCTGCACGTACATTCAATACCGCCGCAGTGCACTTTTAATTAAAAGTTATAAAAGGCGCTCGGCAAAATAGAGGTTAAGGCGAGGCAGGTGCACGGTAGGCGGTTCGACTTAGTAAAATCGACGTGCATTAATGTATAGTATATTTTTAGCGCGCTTAACACTACCTAGGGGGAACTCTCACTTAAATGAATTTAAAAGGAGGGATGTTCTATTCTTACGTTTTATTTTAAAATCCATTAAGTCTATATTTGACGCGAACCGTCTATCGAGGAATGCATTACGATTACGTTTGTAAGCTTAAACCTGTGTGTAATAAATATCTGGTTTGTTCAAAAGCAGTTACAAAACCGCAAGTTGTGGTCTGAGCCGTTTGACAAATAGTGTGCGTTGACGTGGCGGTCCTCGCTGCGCCCCCGTAACGCAACATTAACGCAACGCTGACGCACAGATAATTTGAGACGGAAGATAAGGAGATAGTGATTTATTATTAACGCACTTACGAGCCGATCGTGACAATATGGAACGGTTGCTCCCGGTAAAGGTTACTCTCGTTACCAATGTCGCAATCCTCGGTGTCACGACAACAACGACAGTGACAACCATCATGTCATTATCAAAGCTTCAAATCGATTCGCGCTGAGCCAGGCTGCGCTATTTAAACCTTTGTTTCATCGTTGAAATATGGGTTAGATTCGCAATTACCACTTATGACACATAAGTGGTGAGAGTATGATCCCGCGTTGTTGGTAAGCTCTTGCGTCAGAGAGCGCCGTAGGTCGAGCGTGGCGCAGCACGTGCGGGGTACTACGACGAGATGCACTGTGGGAACTGCTTGATGAAACCGATGACGTCACGAGAAACCGCACTCCGGACCTTTTTTGTAATCCATCAGTGAGCGGAGCGGCAGTCCTCGTATCCGTTTTAGGTCTCGACTGCGCAACTGATCCTAATTAAATCCCTTACGCCGGCAAGGCTACAGTGCGATGTCTACAGTTGCAATCGATTCGTATTTCGCAACGTAAATAAGTTATACGGTGTTGTAACGCGGTCGGAAGGTTGGCCGGATTTCCGAGCGTGTTCCGAGCGGTGGCCTCGAAGGATTCTCGGTCTCTTGGACGCGGGACCGCGAAAGGACGGCCGATCCGTTGCTGCCTCGATGACAAATCATCGAAACGATTGTTCAATCGTTTCGTTTTATTACAGTCGTGACGTACACTGCAATTTAACATTTGCGTTACCAAATTGACTCACGTCTACTTCGCAACGTTAACTAACTTTTCGATAGTTACCTCTCGCATTGGCCACCTAGATATGTTTCTTGGTCAAGTTGAGTATTATGACTATCGTGCAATAAATCTCGGCCTAATACCGCCGTGAGGTCGTTAATACGTCGTAGGCCGGTCCACGTGGACGTGAAACGTATTGGTGTTCAGTAGTTTTATTGATATGTTAATACGGAGCGTAGATAGTACGGCGTGTGGGAGATCGCCCACAATTAGCGGGATGCGCCGGCGCAAGTTTCGCAATTGCCGCCATTGCTCAACTCAACCCTGACAGTTTCGTAACAAACAATGGCAGTCGCGGCACAGATGCAGCACACAAGCATGCACTTCCTGCTCGACTTTATATCGCTATGACGAATACTTGCGCAAGAGGCAGCTAACGCTTTGTGCGCAACGAAACACAAAACCGTCTCGATGTGCCGCGTCCGGCGACGTTGCGAAATATCGGATCTAATAGCTGCGTCATCGGTGCATAATTCGTCGTATACTCGCCGCGAGTCCAGGCCCTGCGCGGCGCCACGGCCACCGCTCGTAGGTTTTCGTAACCCGCATTGTAGGGACATGTGTGTCGCAACCGAGTTGCCACACCGCGGCGGAGATGCCGGGATACGTTGGGAAACCATCCCGACCATGCCCAATTATACGGCCGCTCGCATTACGCAATAATGGCCTGGTCGCTACATGAAATTTGATCGATAAAAGAACCGACGCTCGAATTTATCCAAACTACTAAGTTACGGTCCGCCCGATTCTCTCGAATGTCAAGCCGTGTCAGTGTTGTGAAATTTCCGGTCGGCCACAATCCGCCGTTCGAGTACGGGGTCTACGTATCAAAACCGTTCGACGTTCAAGCGACACTGTATTTACTAAATACATATCAGCTCCAGAATTTAGGTCTCAAAACCGCACCAGCGCGGTACGCTTTATCGGAGCCGCGATAACGCAAGGCGTACGTTTTGAAACCGGGCGCTGGGCCGCTTGCGAAAACGCTAATGTGAGCATCGGTTGCAAAATTGTTTTAGTTTTAAAATCGAATGCATCGATGGCCCGACGCAGCGTCACGGCGGGTGACATTTGCGGAGCGGTAAGGAGATCGAGTAGCGCAACGGCACCGCACGCCGTATTTGGCAGCCACCGGCCGCGTGTCACAATGGATTATGAGCCGTTGCGATATGGCGTGTTGCAAGTTCGGGCGGCGGTCCAAGGCGCCGCCGAAATAATCCTGTGTTGCAACTCGTGGACTGCGGAACGGGCGCCACTCCAGGGCCCGTTGCGCAAACCGCGCACCGACCGCTGCAATCGGCCGAATGCGCCGTCATCTCTATGCACCATGTTTACGAAACTACCGTTCGATGACCTCTCTATTACGCGAATATTGCGCAACCGAAGAAAGCGCCCGAAAACGCGTCGTCCGCAAAAAGTATCCGAATTCACATCGATCTCCGTCTCGAATCGCTGCAATTACACCGTTACGTAGCTGCGAGTGTTAAATCCGGTGAGCGGTCGACTTTCTAACGCGGGGTCGGTGTACGCGGCGGCGTGTCGCAACAATTTCTCCGCGTCGCGAACGAAGAAAGCGCGACCTCAACGTTTTGCAATCGCGCCAGCACAACGAAG
The DNA here is from genome assembly GCA_018251055.1 of Ectomis asine. Lineage (NCBI taxonomy): Eukaryota > Metazoa > Arthropoda > Insecta > Lepidoptera > Hesperiidae > Ectomis > Ectomis asine. Next base: position 3,695 of record DWOO01000046.1, on the reverse strand, counting down.
AAAAGGCAGCAGTAGAAAGCGTACTCCACATCGGCCTAGTTCGGGAGCGGGCGATGCGAAACCGCAGGACTTGCAACAGCATTAACGAGATCGCTCCAGGCTCTTCGAACGCGACCGCAGCGGCACGGGACGTTTAGCATAACAGTGCTCGTCGGAATTGGGCAAGTGATGCTTACGCAAGGCGCGATAAACGCGCGGGCGCATGTCACCGCCGCGCGTGAAACACTTCCGTTCATTGACTCCTTCCCGATATAACCGTGCTTCGTTGTTGTCTCTTTCGAAATACATACTTTCGCGGATGTATACGTATACCCGACGAGTGGGGTCGCCGGATCGAATAAAAACTGTCAGCTCGCCATCTTCACCCTTGATCTTTAAGGGTAATTAAGTAGACACGCTCAATGCAGCGCCGGAGACACCGTTACAGATAATATCAATGCACTGATGCAATTATTCAAGTAACTTAGTTTCATCTTTTCCACGGCCGCACATGTACCAAAAGTTGACGACCCTGTTTCATAGGGGTTTTTAAAATATGTATGTCATTGTCAACAAAATTATATTCTATCCTTTATCTTTTAAAATTACAATTTCAACAATGCAAATCGTAAATCAGACAAGATTTCTAAATATTTTTTCCAAACCGACTCTATTAAATTTAAGTAAAAACTTTTCAAAAAATACAAAGCGCTTGTAACTCTGAAATACTTAAAACATTTTTCAGTTCATTTAAATTTTATTTCGAACAACCACCTTTATTACCAATACTAAGACGGGCTGATGTAACACAAACTAGGAATTCTTTCGTGTGGGATGTTACACGAAGAATCGCAATGTAACCGGCTCACCTGCCTTCACGTATAGACTTTCATAACGTTGTTACGTTTTAAACCGACTTTTCCAACTGTTGGGAAACGTACCGGTAAAAAGCTGGAGCTCCCACATCGCGGACGAGTAATCATCATCATTACGGCAACTGTAACTGTTATCTGTAGAAAAAACGCGATACTCGTGTGACAGTCCGTGATTAGTGCGACGATAACTTTCACGCTAACGATGCCATGCAACTGCATAAGAATAATTATTCGTACTTCAACTGCGTACGGAGCGATTATAAAGAGTTGTCGGCACCTGTCGCCAGGTGCGCGGGCGCGGTCTTCGCTCTGCGGAGGCTGGCACAGCATAAAGGGCAGCTGCGCGCGCTTATTTGTCGTCCAACAGATGCGGTCTAGATCGACGGATAAATAAAAGAGTAAATCCACATCCGTAAGAGACCGCGCGGTTTCCGTCGCAAACGCAGCCGGAATCGATGATTGTTTCGCTCTGCAATCGCTTCCTCTTCATTATTTTGGATCGGAAACGCGAAACGTTCGAGATGAATGCCCCTTCCTGATTCACGGGAGTGAGAATAGATGGAATTAGAACGATAATTAATCATTACAGCTGGTCCGGTTGCAGCGTGCGACGCAAGAGCTTGCGATATGTAACGAGTGGTGTAGCTGTTGCGAACTGCGGAGCAATAGGCCGGATTACAGGCAGTTTGTTAACCGTATTGACGTTGCGTTGATGTAAATTTATGGTAAAATAAATATAAGACAATGGTTGTTTGCGTTACGGCTGATTTATATGCGTGCACGGACGGGCCAAGGCGTCCGCTTGGCATGGAGACATTTTGAGTAATCCGCATCAGTTTTGTAACCAGGCTTTGCAAAACGGCAATCGTATGCCTGGCGTCGTATTAAACGGTTGCTCCTTGCGCTCTATTTCATAACTGTTTGCACAAGATACTAAACAATTGCGCGTTGTCTCTTGCGTGTAGGTGCGCTAGGCGAGCGCTGACTCAAACAGATAGCGTGTCTGTATGTTAACGGAATCGAATTTATTTAACAGGCAGCGACAGCTCAGTGGTTAAGTTTTCGGTCTTAACCCATAGTTCCAGGTTCACCTCTGATTTTTTTTAATTTATCTGCTCATTATACATAATTTTCTTTTCGGTGAAGATAAATAACGTAAGGAAACGTATACGTCTGAGATAAATTAAAAAAAACTCAACGGTAAAGTCCACCAGTTTGCACTTGGCCAGCGGTATATTCTCGTTCTGAGAGACCAGTCAAGCAATACAAGCATGACGATCATCGTCAATTTATTTTGGAATATTTGCAAAATTGTACAATTCAACTATCGGTCTTATGTTATAATATCAGTATGTTTTCCCTAAGATCAAGTCGGATTATTTGATCTGCGCGTGTATCGTCAGTATTTATACGTGGAGGTCGGCTTACGTGTTGACGCAGCCTTATCTTTATCTAAGGTTTCTGTTAGCCCTATAAGTATTTAATACCTTCAAGTATTCTACAAGATACGTTCCGAACGGAATAACATTGTTTTGTATATTAGCTAAATAAAATATAACAAGGAAGGATAAACAACGCGAAGGCGTAAAAACCTATTAGCTGTATTCTTACTAACATTTAATTGTTTATGGTAGTTCATAATTACATTACAGGCAGTATTTATTAAGCTATCCACAAAATCAAGCAAAAAAACAGTTACTGGGCGCGGTTACGAGCTATTGGGTGTTTAAACATTTATTTTATAATCAACACACTTTTTTAGGCGATGTTATTTTATTAATATATAAAAATTCAAATTTTATTACATAATAAACATAAAGTATATGTTTTAAAATGTGGTTTTAGAATTTATATTTGAATATATGAATTTATTTAATTTCATACATTCATTCAGCATAGTGGTTATTTACTATAAACTCTATATCGATCTGACTTGACGATATTCCTCCATTCGATATTTGACCGAGCAAACAGCCAACTCTACGCATAGATAGATTAATGTATAGAGCTTTACTTTTAGCAAAAATGTTTTGGCAGTTTCTTCCACTTGCTACAAATAAAATGAAACAACACTTACAAAATGGCGTAACTAAGGGAACGGACCCTTTCCCTGAGTAATAACACGTTGGTAATAAACATAGAATCCACTTACTTATCGAGAGGCAAGCGAGCGATGACGCGGATCGTTTCGAAAACGCAAAATAAGCGATGTTGCGATTCGCCTTGCGAAATAGTACGCTCGCAACGTGGGACGACAAATAGGCCCGATCTGTTTGTAACTCTTACACTAATTACGACATGTATATTATGTGTGTAAGCACATAACGTAGTGAATAATACTTTGGACTCTCACGGAAAGTCTGAGTTGAAGTCTTGAAGTTTGAGTCAGGTATCTCAAGTTTTTGAAATCACATGCTACTTATAAAAAAAAAAAAGATTAAGACTAAGATTCCAAAGACCTCCAAGCTATGTGAAGTCAACCAATTGGCACTTAGTCAGTGCGCTAGACTATGACCTTAATCCTAATTCTAAGAGAATATCCGTGCCCAATAGTGGGGCAGTTGTGATAAAAATATTGTTTATAACATGATACACTTTTGTAAACGTCTGCCAGTAAACATATATAGTTCTAGAACGTTGCGTCAATAATTGGTAAGAGGGAAGCCAAGACGATGCCAAATGATGCGCGTAACCGCGGCTTGTAAGATCGCAACATACATAGTTGGGCAATGTCGGGTTTAGTCGGGAAGCGACGACTATTCAGCAAATTTAGCGTTTTGCACCTAATATTACGTTAGACTGTTCTTAGATACCCGCTTTATCATTTTTATTTAATTTGAT
>DWOO01000045.1:0-11709 GCA_018251055.1 Ectomis asine | reverse complement strand
AACAGCTAGTCCTGTTCGAGGTTGATCACAAATGTGTTGCAACTTCTGAGAACTAAGATAGTCACCTCGTGTTTGAGTGGTGCCCGCATCCACAACCTGACAACCTGAAACTTATTATAAAAATAAGATGTAAAAGAGCGCATACTGTGCTCAGAAGTTACTCTTCATGTTTGTGTGTTTGACTAAGACAGGAACGAGTAAATAATACAAAAGAAATTACTGATACTTTATTCCAAACAAAAACCTTAACCAGTACAGAAAACACAACACATCATAGCTCTGCATCCCTCCATGCATAAAATACAAGGACTCCACACAACAGCCGCTAAGAGAAATAATATTATGTCCGTAAACTGCTTCCAAATATTCAGCATAGTTACGAAGTGAGGATAAAACCATGGCCACTTATAATAGACACGGAGACAGGGCCTCTTCCTCAAAGAAGCCATATAGAGACTACACTGGAAATCGAGAGGCTCCCGAACTCGCTTCTTCGGCTTCCGTTTAAACTTTCGAGTTTTTGGATTTTTATCTGCTACATGCATTAAAAAAAAAGTTATAGGATTTTCTTCTAGCCTCCTTTTCACTCCTTGTACTTTTTTCATGAACTTACATCTCATTTTGACCCGCTTCGCTGTTGCGGCTGCATCGCTTTCCATATATCGTTTTCCAAGCTGTGCCATTGCTGATTCTGGTGTAATTTTTTTACATTTACATCTTTCAATAGCAACTTCCGGGTCGTATACTGCTCTTGCTGCAGTATCTAACACCCCGCCTACTGTTGAAACACCCAGTTTTCCAATATCTATCAATGAATCTACCGCGAGGTAAGTATCACTAGCGTTCTTATATTTTTTTACTTTTTTCTCTAATAATAAATTTTTTTTAATGCGTTGCAGTCGTTTTGCTTCATCTCTTTGTTGTTGCATTTTAAGACGTCTTTGTATGTCCGCCTTTCTATATATCTCCTTTTCAGCTCTTCTTTTATCCATTTCATCTTTACATGTACAAACGTATTGTTCCCTCAACTTTTTCATTCTCCTTGTTTCTTTAGCGCAAATAATACTTCCACAGACACACGTCTTCATTTCCTTACGTTTATTTGGCCCACCTTTTATCCTCTTCGATTCTACGGCGCATTTTACGCTTCCACATATACAAGGTCCACTTACACCAGTAGGACTCCGTCTAACGAGTGTTTTGCCTTTTGCACCAATAATCTTTGCGTTTTTAGTTGCTGGTAATGTAATCTTAGCTCCTTCGAACTTTGACGCGGGACTTTTATACTCCTTATGATCGCTGTATTTGACATTTTGTCCACGTACTTTTTGCAGTAACTCGTTTTTATTAACAATGTCATAATTTACTGCATCAACCTGCATTACAAATAATTTTCTGTTTTGTTCACATGGACAAATAGCATCACGTCCTTTCTGTTGAGATGATTTAGGTAACTGTTTGTTGAGATGACTTTTTTTTTGTGCAAGCAATTTCTCGCTTTTCTCAGTGAATCCTTTATCACCAGCTCCTTTATTTATTTCATCTGCCTCTAATTTTTTCTTACATTGTTCACAATATTGGCAATTGTCAGCAGACTCTGAACATGTAATACGCTTGTTATGACTATTTGTTAAACAATTTGTAAGCATATGAAATACACCTGTCTTTTTCTTATAATTTTTATAGTTCGGGCATTGAAGTGGGCAATCGTTCATTGAACAACATGAACAAAGTTTGGTTCCTTTGCTAGAACCGTGGTGTTGACTTTTATGTCTCTTTTCTTTTGTCATACTTGGCGAAACTTTTGTACTATCTGCGAAAGTTACCTTCATTTTTTGACTTTTAGAAAAAGATTTACTACCTTCTATATTTGTTGATTGTTTATCGTTTAAATTTTTTGATGCTGTTTCCATATATTGGGATTTTGAATTTTTTTTTCTTGGATCCGTAGTATTCCCTGGACAGGGACAAGCTTCACCAGTCCCAGTTTTAAAATTTTTGGGTTTAAGAACGACCTTAAATTGCTCATTATGAGACTTTTTTATATTGTCCTGATTATAATCAGAATAAGATGGGTCTGCATTTCGTTTCGAAAATAGCCTAGCGCATCGGCACAAAATAGAGTTATTTAAATGGGACTTTGTATCCAGTAAATGTGCAGGTATTGATTTATCACTTTTCTTGTAAGTTAATCTTTTACCCTTTCGAAACATTAATTTGTCCCGTGTTTCAAGTTTTGTTTGATTTTGATTGCATATTCTACGTAACTTATCTTTATCAGATACTAAGGTCTCACTTTCTTTTTTATTGAATTTGCTGCGAGTATATGGTAAAATAGTCTGCATATCATTTCTCATTTTTCTTTTTAAGGGGTCTTGACCCCGATAACTTGGACAACTGTTAGGGTCACATAAAGGTTCGATCACCTGTTTATTTTGTAGGTGTTTTTTGTCTATTTTTGTGGAAACAGTTCTTAAATTATTCATCGCCTTTGGTTCCGTTGTTTTACATCGTTGATCTTGATTTGATACACTTGTGTTACCAACTCGTTGATTTTTCTGCAATTTCTTATTAAAAGGTTCTACTGTCACTCTTCCAACTGTTACAACTTGTGGATATTTAATATTAATACCCGGAGGAATCACATTTTTATGCATTAGCTTTCTTTGTCGGGAGGAATTCTGTAGCTGTAAAGTACAGAAACACCTCTTTAACATGTTCCCTGCATCAGAGGCCTGATCTCTTGTTATAGTACCATTGGCTTGTGAATCATGATGTCGAAATTTTCCTGTATTAGCTGTAACATTTTTACTCAAATGAGATTTAAGATCTTCTTCCTTATTTCTTGCTCTAACTATTCTTGGACTACGAATAATAGCAGGCTGCAATCTTTCCTTAAAGAAATCTATACTAAAATTAAAGTTTGAGCCAATTCTGACAGCACGTTTGTTTTGTCTATCCAGATTCGGAGCCATTTGAGGTGATTTTAAAATAACAGATTGTGGTTCAGAACGGGGAGTATATGTTTTAAGATTCCTTTTTCTTGAAACAGACTGATTTCCTTGGGTTTTCAATTTTGACGTATTTCCTACAGATGCTATCGATGTTTTCCCTGCACGCGTTCCTACATTTCGATATTTACGTTCTCTTCTATTCAATTTATTTAAACAATCATAAGGATCACATTCTCCTGGAATACACATTAGAGGTGGACATTCATATACACCTAATTCATGTGGTATAGTATATTTATCTTTAGTCCCAGTCATTTTATCTTCTGTTAATATTGGGTCTGGTTTTAGTGGTGGTAATGGTTTCAATTCGGATTTCAAGTAATTAGGATTATTTAAGAGTTTCAATGTACAGAAACATCTCTTTGGGACGGTATTAATTGCAGAACTCATATATTGTTTTTCGCGTGTATTTGTCCCTACACTATCTGAGCCTATAGGCCTTGCCCGTAACTTCTCAGATCTAGTTTTAATTTTTGGAACCTTTTCGACTTTCAATTCTTTATATGAACTGTGAGGTTTATCACCGTTTTCTTTAAAAAACTCTATATTAAAGCTGAAATTCGATCCAATACGTACTGCTTGCCTACTAGTACTATCTTGTTTATAAGAACGAGGCGTGTACGAACTAGTTTCGTGACTATGTTGTCTTCGATTGGCTGGAAATGAAGTTCCTTGTGAATGCGATCTTTGTTTTCGATGATATTGAGCCTCAGTGTTTTTAGTAAACGGTAGTTTCATAGAGTTGGTTGCAAAATTTCTAACATTAGGTTTATACGCCGTACCCGTATCTCTTAACTGTATTTTTTGGATCCGTTTTAAACACTCATATGGGTCACACTCTCCCGGAATACAAACATTAGGTTCACATTCATACGATTCCAATTTAAATGGTTTAATTACATGGTCTTGTCTTGGACTTTGGGTGTAGGTAGAAGTTCCTTTTATTTCATATTTAATTGCAGGTGGTGGCGGCATTTGTTGTAGTTTTCCAGTTTTGTTAATTTTAAGGACACACATACATTTTTTTAAAAATGCGCCTACAGCCGAATGTTCTGACTTCGGTTTAATAACTTTATCGTCATTTTTATTTTTCAACTGTAAAGTGCAGAAACATCTTTTTAAACTCGGATTTCCCGTTTCCGCCGATACCATTTTTGAAGAAGCTTGCGAATGTACATTGCGTCCTACGTATGACAGCTGGGATTTCGTATGATATTTCTTTGGCTTTTTTATGTTTTGTTTCAAATTTAAATTTTCCCGAGACGGATTTTTAACTTTTACTGGTAAATCATTTCCATCGCTTTTAAAAAACTCTATGTTGAAACTAAAATTAGATCCAATTCGAACAGCTTGTCTCGAATGATCACCTTCCCGTTCAGGTTCCCTTTGCTTAATTTTTTCAACATAATTTGATTTTTGTGTAGTTTTAGGTCTTGTACTTCTATATTCGGATTGCAAATATTTGTCCTTTGTAGTTCTATTCACAATACTACCAACCGATTTTCTTTCCGGGCATTCAGTAAAAGTACCAAAGTTTTTTGTATGCATATTCCTTTTTTTGATTCGCTCTAAGCATTCTATCGGATCACACTTACCAGGGACACATACGAAAGGTTCACATTCATATGGAAGAAGCGCCTCATCATCACGAAAATCGTTTCGTTTTGGTTTTTCATTTAACGTTTTATGTGATTGTGTTTCAACCGATTTCATTGTGACAACTTTTGTATCAATTTTATTAATATCTTCTACTCGGTCAGATTTTTTTAAAAGCTTCAAAGTACAAAAACAACGTTTTAATAAAGGATTAACACCAAATGTTTTCATTTTTTTCTCAGCAGTCTGTGCATCAATAGTACGTATACTAGGTCCTACACTTCTAGTACCTTTCATACGTTTTACTTTTGGTTTAGTTTTTTGTGAAGCGTTACTCTTTGCAACAGTCTTAATTTCTCTTATTTTTTCTTTTCTTTCTTTATTTTCCACATTTTCTTTATAAAACTCAATATTAAAGCTGAAATTGGAACCTATTCTGACAAGACGCTTGTTTTCGTTGACGTTACTTTTATTTATTTTTATTATTTCATTGTTATCGGTATATTTCCTTTTATTATCATATTTAAATCTTGATCTGTCCTTGGATACGAATTGGTTTTTCTTGTATTTTTTAGCTCGGGCTTGAGTTGTCCCATCCTTTTGCCGTTTAGTGAAACCAAAACCACTCGACACTGACTGTCTATTAACTGATTCAGTTCCCGATGATTTTGAGTACTGTTTGGCTAATCTTTGTTGAATGATTTTATCACATAAATACGGATCACACTGGCCTGGAATACATGTACCAGGCTCACACTCGTATGGCTCCAAGGGTGGCAAATGTACTATGTGTCTAAAGTTGGTGTTAGTCCGTTTATTTGCAGTCTCAGATTGAATTACTGCAGGTTGATCCACCTTTTTTTCTTTATTTCGCAAACCTAGTAAACAAATACATTTTTGCATAAATGTTGGACTGGGACTATTCTGTTTTTCAGGAATTTTAATGCCTTGAAGCTTCGCTGTACAAAAGCAACGCTTTGAAGATGATGTCATTGTTGCCATTTGATTTCTAGGCGTATCTATTTGCGTATTCCTATGAGAGAGAACCCTGCTACTTTGAGATAAACTCCCCTTTAAATGTTTCTTAGGTCTGTTTTCCCTTGCAGGGCTCTTTTGCCTTGGCTGATCGTATGTCCTTATAGTTTTCTCTACATTATTTGTTTCTTTAATTTCTGTGACTCTCGGTGTGTCTTTATAAAATTCAACATTAAAACTAAAACTGGAACCAATGCGAACTGCTTGACGCGAATGACGTCCAGTGACATTTGAACTAATACTATTTGAATCTTTACTTTTATTTAAGTCTTTTGTAGTAACGCTGTTTGCATCTTTACTTCTGTCTTTTTTATGTGTTTTTTTATGTCTCATATCTATGCCATGAGTTTGAAGTTTTCTTTTGATACGTCTTCCTTCACTTGTCATACTAGAAATAGACTTTTCTCCGTATGGTATAGTCCCGACACCAAAATCTGTTCGATTTTTAATTCTTTCTAAACATTCGTAAGGATTACACTGCCCGGGTATACATATTCCTGGTTCACATTCGTAGGGTTTAAGTTTATATCTGTGATGTTTAGGAGCATGGTATTTATAATTAGGTGTCCCAACTTTCATACTTCGCGATGTAATACTTGGCGTGTTTGTTTTGGGAGAAACATTTAATTTTGCATTTTCTCTATAAATTTTGCCTTTTTTCTGCAATTTCAATGTACAGAAACACCTTTTCATCCTAGGAGTATAATTTGATCCTTTATGTGCTGAAGATGCAGTTGACTGTGCATGTCTATCTTTGCCGTAACGAACTTGTTTTCCTTGAGCTCCTTTACTTCTGGTACTATTAGTACTATACGTACGTTTTGTGGGTTTCTTATAACTGTCTATATTTTCTGGGTGTCTTTTTTCGGACAATTGCGAAGAATCTTTCGAGAACTGCACATCGAAACTAAAAGAAGATCCTATACGAACAGCCTGTTTATGTCCCGTATCACGGTGGTGTCGGGTTTTATATTTCTCTGGTTTTGATTCTTGTGAATGGCTTCGAACTTGTCTTCCATATTGTGTACTTCTGGAACCTGATCCTGTGTAAGTAGTATAACTCGAAATCGACTTATTGGCAGATTCTGTACTAGATCCTTTGTGTGCATTTCGCATTAATCGTTTCATTATTGCTTTTTGGCACACATAAGGGTCACATTCACCTGGTATGCATATACCTGGTTCACATTCGTAAGGTTCTAATTTGTGACCAAACTTTTTCTTTTGCGTTGGTACTTTTGGTTTTGAAATTTGCACATTCATTGTGTAGAAACATCTTTCTAAGTATTGACTAATGCCAGTGACTTTTTTCTGACTATTAACTATGAAGGATGGTTGCCTTAGTACATTTATATGATCGAGGGGTGGTTCGTTGACATATCCGTAACTAAAACTCTTCAATGGCTTTGTGATGTTTTTTTGGTCTAACCCATATTCTTTATTAAAATTGAATTCTCTTATAAATTCAATTTCTACACTCAAATTAGAATTAATTTTTATTGGTTGTTTCAAGTTCAAAGGTACCTCCAGTACGGGGAAAAGTTTCAAAGTATTGTATTTTGATATAGACGGTGTGACGAATTTCTTAAACAAGAATGAACTAGTGGATATTGAAATCATTTTATTTGACCTAATAAGTTGCAACATTTCATCTCGGGATCCAAAATTGTGTTGAGAAATTATTCCAGTTTTGGTAGTCATGGCTCTACTAACTGAATATATTGTTGGTGTTAAATGTTGGTTGCTTGGAGCCCATCGAGCGTGACCTTTACGGAATTGTTGTATAGTTTTCTTTTGTAGATTTAATGTACAGAAACATCTTTTCAACATAGGCCGGACTAAAGACGATCTGTGATTTTTTTTTGGTTCTAATGATTGGGTATCAACATCTGCTTGATCGACGCGTACTTTAGTAACCTTAATACCTTTATCTCGGTACATTTTCTTATATCCTTTTGAGAGTTTTTCACGCTTAACTTGTTTGGTTAACGTTAGTGCTTGAGGAAGTTGTTTAGAAAATTCAATACTGAAATTAAAACTTGATCCAATCCTAACAGCTTGTTTGGAATTCACGGAATCATAAGTTTCCCCAGATCCACTCGTATTTACAATGATTTCACGGGGTTTACTATCCGAAACTTTGTTGTACCTATCTTTTGCATATGTTCCTTTGCGGTGTAATTTAGGTTGTGCCAACATTGCTGTAGATCTTGTATATGGGTTTTCAGTAAAGCTTGATATGGATGTCATTTTAGGTTTACCCGTATATACACCATAATTTCTGACATTAAATCCCCGAGTTTTTATTCTTTCCAAGCATACGTATGGATCACATTCTCCTGGAACGCAAAAGTATGGTTCACATTCGTAAGGAAGCAATTCGTTGCCCTGTCTCCATTTGGTCTTCGTTCCTCTATGGACTGTTTCTATTACTGGCACAATTTCACCGAATGTTTGTGTACTTGCGGTTAACATTCTGTGCTCTTTAATTTTTTTCTTCTTAGTATTTTTATTTTTGTACAGCTTCAAAGTACAAAAACATCTTTTAAGCGATGGTCCTATATACTCATCCATGTTAATAACTTGTGCAAACATGGACTTATTTTTCTTGTTATTTACCTGATAACCGCCGTCCTTTAAATTATTTTTCTCGTATTTCCCCTCTGCTGGAACATTTGGAACTACATATTCTTCATTTCCTTCAATTAATTCCTGCTTATCTTTATAAAACTCAATATTAAAACTAAAACTGGAACCAATGCGCACCGCCTGTCGTTCTGGCATCCCAATTAAGTTGTTCTCTTTAGTTTGTCTTAATGAAAATCTTTCCTTATATCTTTTGGGAGTACCAGTTTTAGCTAGTTTTGTGGAAACTACTGTAGATTGAACATTTTTAGTCATCATAGGACGGAAATGTATTGAAACTAAACTTGATGTGGATTTCGTTTGGCGTGAACGTGTATAAGATCCTCTGTTATACATTTTTAATTTATTTCTCTGTTCCAAGAGTTTTTTACAAAATAGTGGATCACATTCACCAGGAATACAAATACCAGGTTCGCATTCATCTGGGTGAAGTTGATATGCTTTGGACAATTCTATTCGGTTTCGTTTTTTTGTTTCAACATGTTTATCAATCATGATAGGAGACATTTTACTTTTAGTTATAGACGCTACAGTTCCGGTTGTTGAAGTTTTTATTCTCTTTTTAGTTCCTTTAAATTTGTGTGGCTTAAAGTTACATATACATTTCAATAAGTTAGTCTTCGCTTGCATATACTTAGCTTTCGCTAAAGAACCTTGTTTTTTCAAAGTACCATAGCTTCTTATCTTACGAGAGGCTTTCTTAGTCTCCTTTATAATTGGAGCCTTTACTTTACGTGGAGCATTTGTCGCTATGCTTGGAGTATATTCTTTTTTCTCTTTTATGGAAGGTGTCTTTACTTCATTTGGTTTTAATTTTTTAGAAAATTCGAGATTAAAACTGAATGTGGATTCAATACGAACAGCCTGTTTACCAGGCACAGGACTCATTAGATTCTGATCAGCTTTTTGTGAAATAAATTCTTTTTTTTTCACTTCCATAGCTATATTTTTATCAACTGCACCAATTTGTTTCTTTGTTAAGCTCGGTGCCGATTTAGTGCCAAAATCTGTGTTGGTCTTAATGCTACTAACTCGTTTCGCTATTGGTATCTCACCATATTCATTTTTACGAATGAACTTAGCATCGTGTCCTTTAGGATATATTTTTAATTCTTTTGGTGCACGAGGAGCTGGTTCTAAGGATGGTTTCAAAATTATTTGTGATCCTTTGTGATGGCTACGGACCTTTTTATGTGTACGTTTGTGTTGTCTTATTCTTTTCTCAGTGAGGTTTATACCGGAAGGTGTAGATCGATTAGACGATTTAGAATCGAGCTTAGTTTTAATTTTTTTGCCAATATTGAACGACGAGCCATAACGCATACCTTGACGGTCGCCTGTATGAAATTTGTCTTTCTTCACGTAATTCAAGTCTCTTTTTTGTATATCACGTTTTCCTCGAAAGCCTTTAACATTATGCTCTTCATGAGACGCAGTAAACGGTCGAGATTCATCCGATTTTTTCACTATTTGTTGTAAATTGGTTTTCTTTTTAACGCCCCCTCTCATACCTTTTTTTGTTTCTTTTTTCACTTCTTGAGTTTCAATAATTACACGTTTCCCCATCACTTCATTTCCACCTTCACCTCGTATAACAGGTTTTTGTTTTTCAATATGTGTTGCAGTAGTCATAGCAAATTGTTCTGCTTGAACGCTACTATTAGATTTTCTCAACGGTGCTTCACCAATATTAACGTCCCGATGAAATGTTTCATACTTTACTACGTGTTTACGACCCCGATGTCGTTTGTCGAGTCCCGTTGATATGCGTTTACGTAATCTTCTTAATTTTAACATTTTAAAACATTCTTTAGGCTCACAGGTATCTGGTATACATTCTAAATCGCATTCCCAGTCTTTCATTATTTCCTTTCGTTTAAGATAATCTTTAAACTTTACTATAGAATCTTTTTTAATTTTGAAATTTGTTTCTTCTTCAGGATGTTCAAAATATTCAAATGCTTTATCTTTTCGTTGTAAAGTTTTTACAGCTTGTAAAGATTTTCGTACACCAGTTTCTATATTGGTTTTCAATCTGTCCTTAGCCTGCTTCAGTTGCTCCAAAGATTTGTCGGTACCAAGTTGCAAATTTTGCTTTATGTTGCAAGCACACTCTAATTTACCCTGAAGATCTTTAATCTTATGATATGACTTTTTGGCCAAATTTTGCAATATAGAATCTTCTACAACATAAAGATCTTCCATTGTTCGGACTGGTTCCAGTGGAACAGGACGGGGTTGTGGCAACATGGCCTTGGAGTGTTTTTTAATCAACCCACTAAATTTAAACGTACATGTGCATGGCTCCGACCTTATACGTTTAGCTTTGAAGCGTACACCTTTTTTATCGTATCTTTCTCCCGATCTACCAAGCACTTTTTCACTGTATTGGGCTCTCTGTTTATATTGCGCTCTTTGACCGTATTGCGCTTTTTGACCGTATTGCTCTATTTCATCGTATCGCTTTTCACCGTATTGCCCTCTTTGAGCGTATTGCGCCTTTTGACCGTGATGTGCTCTTTGGCCATGTTCTCCCTCAAATCTTCTACTATATGTTCGCTTGTGTCTGTGTTCCTTTTTATCTCTTTCTAAAATGTTAACTTTCGAGGAACAACTGCAGCAGCTACAGCATTCACTTAATTTTTTTGGATTAGTTACTCCACCTCTATCAATAATATCAACTATTTCTAAGATTGCGCCACTTTTTTCTGTACTATTTAGAGTTTTTATAGCGTGGTGATGTTTCCTTGGCCTTAAATCTGCGTTTTTGTCCAAACTCAATGTGCTGTCAGAAATAAGGCGAGCTCTAAGATCATCATAAACTGCTCTGGTCCTCACTAACCTATTAAGTAATTTTCTTTCGCGCAAAGGAATATACTTTCCATAGTACAACCGATCTATCCTCGAACCATGTGCAATATATTTTCTTATAGAAGGTTGCTCAGACTCACTTTTGTATAGACAGGATGTACACGAACAACTTTGGCTTGCGCTGTCCTTCCTCTGTACAGGCTTCATAGCTGTCTTGTCGCTTTCCACATGAAGATAAGATATTGTTGGACGAAAATTTCAAACAAACGCAATTCTCATACCACAATCTTCACTACACAGTTCACAAAACGTCCACCTGAAAGGTATAGTTTCATTAAAGCGCATGAAACTAAATTAGGATCATCAATTATTATTCATTATCAATTTATAAACGACGTTGGGATTCACCAGATAAACGTGTTTTACTAAATCGAAAACAATTCAATAAAACAGTAAAAACTTTTCAGTGATATTAGAACTGGCAGAAAAATTAAAAAAAAAACCAACATTCTTCTGTTGCTATCAGCTGATTAACTTAGACATTACAATAGACAATATACGAGGGGCGTTCAATGTATTCTCGGTATGGGCATGAAAGAAACCTCAG
>DWOO01000044.1:0-11752 GCA_018251055.1 Ectomis asine | reverse complement strand
GTAGAGCTTCGAATTCAATTATAATCCTACAATAAATATTGCGTTGTGGTTATCCTGCTCACACAAATATCCTAAAGTTTATTATTCAATTTTTCTCTTGCTTATAATTGAATTCGAAGCTCTACTCCTAAATATCACACCTGTATTGACAAGTGCACCAAGCATAGTCAATTTAACTGAATATGTTCGACTAAAGTACTCGTAAGTAGTACCTAAACATTGTACATTAGTCGTCGTCGCTTGTACTTGAATGTAATATATTTGTAAGTCTTGGCATTTGATGTGACCGACTAGAAATCTCAATGAACGCGCACTGACGCTCGCTGTTAATATAATTAATAGCTTCCGCCAGGTTTACACTCCTGTTTCAAACGGAACGTCTCTAATTTATTAGTAATATTTCGTCTTCCTTAACTACATGATAATAGAACCGCAGCGGACTTTCTGAAGATATTTTTGGAGTCATTAACGTTACTTTGATTGCGAAACTTCGCTTTGTAACAACATTAATAAAGTTAAAAAGTACCATAATTTATTCCAACATTATGAAGGTGACGTAAACAGAGCTCGTATATTTGTTTTTGTTAAGACAATTGTTTAATGTAAGGTTAAAATTTTCGTTTCAACCTTGACTATTTGTGCACAATTATACAATACGAAGTAACGTTCGTGAACGCTTCATTTACCATTGTGTTGGTACATGTGTCGCCATTTGAAATATCCGTATTCATAATTTATTTGTTTAGGTGCCGCATTCTCTAATAAATAATTATATATTGTGTACCTAATAGCTATATAAATGAACAAAGAAATTGAATCACTGAATACTTGGTCTGTGTGTACAAACATAGTTTCTGCGCTCGTCAGCAATACATGACGGCATCTCGACAAGGACAAAATCTTTGGACCCAATATGAAAACATTATTAAATGTACCTCTTATTTCTTTGAATACTCGTTATATTTATAATATTTCACATTAACTCTTCAATGTTACTCGTGTAACTCCCTATAGCAATTAGTGTTTCGTTCGGAGCAACCTCTCTTACGGGCCAGAATAAAACATAAGATACATTTTAGCCGTTAAAATAGCGATGTAAGCCGTGGTGTGGTGCGTGTTTGGTATTTAGAAGTTCATATTTGTAGTTATTTACACATAGGCATGTCAAATGGCATAACTGGCTTTTCATTATTAACCGTTAGTTGGTATGCACGCTCATTTGTTACTTGTTTACTTTGAAATACTCGTATGTAAAACACACGTATAAAATACGTATAAATAGATCATATTTATACACAAGATGACCAACTCACTTCTCAGGACTAGCAACGCATTTGTGTCGTATGTGGACTAACTGTTCCTGTATCTATATCACTAACGAATATTAACCAACTCATATGCTCTACATCCAATTATCATCTACTCTTAACTTATTCTAACATTCCTTTTGAATACTCCTTTTTGAAGATTGTCACAAATGTTATGGACGGCAGTAGCCACTTCCCATCAGGTGGTCTGCATGACGGTTAGCATTTATTTGCCTAAAAAAGAATAAAAGTCAACTTCGATATCGGTTCCATAAAATATATTTTAATATCACGATAGAAACTTGATATTCGTTCAAAAGGCATATATTAAAAAAGTTTTAAACCAACGTCATATTGTAACTTACATCTGAACCAAATGGTACCAATATAGAAATTGAATAAAGGAAAAATAATTTCTCTAATGCCACATAGTGAGTAAGCAAAATCTACCTACCTACATTATGCTAATGGATATTGATTATTGTAAGACTACGAAAACTTTATACAATTTCTGATGGTCGCAAACCTCTAAAGATGTAGATGTTTCATACTTAGGTACTGTATTTTATAATACTTATGACAAAATACTGTTGATTCGAGTTTATCGTCATAATTATATCATGTTTATGTAGGTACATATCAGATTAAACTCAGTTAAAAAATATTTACACAGTTTTTTACGAATTTTTACTTTAATGGTCATGATCCACACGGAAATTATTTAAAACGGTAAATTAAACTTAATAAGATACAGATGCGAGTATTATTGGAGTGGATTCACGTGCTACTGGGTCAAGAATGTCAAGATCAACATATGAGACTTGACTTAATTAGTGGAGTTGTTAATGACACTTAAACTGTATTGGGAATTAATAACAAGCCATGAACAATCATAATGAAGGCCTATAGCAGATTTATGCGTATCTGAATTAATCGAAAATTTTACCAAAATTTTTTATACCAACAGAAACGGCTGATAGCCTTTCTACTTGTTTTTTCTTATAATTTTCTGTTGATGACCCAGGATCGTGTACCAGGATGTCATTTGGGGAGATACCATCGCCAGCCCCTTTTCCCCGTGTAACTGTTGATTTTAAGCTATCTGTGCTTCGTCTAAAATGTGGATGCCGACATCACCTATAGCCGAAGCGACTATCTCAGTCGTCAGGAGTAACAACGCAACAACGCAAACCTCGAACTGGTCTAATAGGTAGGTATTAACGATTATTAACGTCATAAAACAATATACATACACACAACTAACTTACACTAACGATTTTCATATCTATGTCACTATTTAGTATTAACGAAATAATATTCTAATTTACATCTACTATTCACTTCTAACTTTCCTTTTGAATAATCCTTTTCGACGTTTCTCACAAATGTCACAGGCGGCAGTAGCTTATAATGGAAATATTATATTTACAAGAGTTGTTTCATCGTAGTCCTGAATAACAATGATCACTGTGTCTAAATATGGCCATCATCTAGAACGAACATATACATACAACCTAGGTAAATACATCTTAACCAACTAAAACTAAATTGAATACTAAGCAAGCTTAATATTTGAAGATATTCACAAGATAGGTAATTCACACTTAGTTCACACAACGTAGATATGCGAAGTCCGACTAAGTAAATTCCTACCGTTGAGTAAAGACTACTAGGGTATTACATTATTACGAATGTTATTATAATATTTTTGCTCTCATCCATTAAATGAAATCATCATTATTGTCCCCCTGCTGGGCACGGGTGTCCACTAATAATGAGAAGGATTTATTCCACAGAGCTGCCAAGTTAAAGCAAATTAGTGGAATTCACACACCTTTGACTTTTTTATATCTCTCAAGTATGCAGGTATGTTATTTTCTTCATCGAAAAGCAAGTCGTACTTAATTTTCTAATACGCACATGACTTCGAAAAATCAGAGGTGCGTGGAGCGTGCCTGAGATTTGAACCGAGACGTCCCGCGTGAAAGGCCAAATGTTAAACTTAAAATAAATAATTTATATGAATTTAATGTTTTTATAGTTTAGTCATATCAATCCGTAGATATATAGACCCGTCCCATTCTCAGTGAAATTCATTTCGTGTGTGCTATGTACAAATCCAGAAGCTATACATAAAAAATAAATTATTCGAACTTCCACCCGTTGATCTCAAATCGGAATGATTCAAGTGGGATATTGGATAATGATACTGTAGGTGAAATACTCAAGACTTCACAATTAATAAAATAATTCTACATATATCGTTAGGGTCTAAAATTATTATGCAATTTGTAATTTACATAAATTGTGCATTAAAATATTTTTATTTTCCAAAACTAATGACTTGCTTTGTAAATTAGTTTCAGCCTTTTACTAAAACAACTAAACGGCCGACAACGAACCTAAGTTTAGCTTGTCATGCTAATTCCTTTAGCTCGATTAATGTAGCGGTTGTCCCATACTTCCCTTGTTGTAGTTACACACGTTCGTCTGTTTGTTTACGCTGTGGGCGGGCGGTAATCTGCTTTCAAGTTGAACACTGATAAACTTAAACTTCTATACACGGCTTACGCTCAATGTGAACTGTACATTGTATTTCTGACTTCAATACACGGCTATTAGGTTAGGCTTTCGCTATGATACGAGTACTTTATACAAATATTTTATTAATTACTTTAGATATGCAATTCCAATGATATTACTAAAATATATTGCTTACAAATGAGATTAATTGTTGATTTAAAAAAGTGGAATGTTTATAAAGCGAATATAATAAATAATATCTGTTCCGACTCTGGTAATTAACTTAATTATAGGTACCTCTTAAGGTACCTCTTAATATGTAGATTTTATCGCCGATACTTCTGAAGTGTATATTAAATATTACTATATTGCTGAATACATATATCGAAAAACTAAGTACGGTATACAACAAATGAAAACAGAGCAATAATCTAACAATAAGATTTTAATGAATGATACAAGAAATGCATAAAAAATATTCTTGGATACCACAACTCTTACATATACGTAATTTAGGAGCAACTGTCTTACATCAATCGAATATCCTATAAATTACTAAAATAGGTTTTTAAAGACGTTCCCGCAAATCTATAACCGTCTATAATCTTACAAAATAAGAACAAAGAATACATAGTAAAATGAACCACGAAGTACTGGAAAAGAATACTAAGTACCTATAGCAATTTCTAAAAAGTTCACTTATCCGATTCCTCAGCACAATGGGATCAGTCGGGTAAAAATTGACAACTACAAATAGTTTCTGAGTCACTTTTTAATTGCTACATGATAATTACGCACTTACTGAATTTCAGAAAAATCTGCATGTATTATGCAGATCTTTCTCTTTCATTTTCATCAAACAGCATGGCTATTCGTAGAAATAATTATACTTCCGACCACTTAGGTAAAAACCATTTAAGTGAGGTCAATGTTTAATACTCAATAATTAACGGCAATTTATGTACATATTTTAAAACTACCTTTGCTATAACGAATTTCTACTTACACTGTCCATGCATTGGTACTGTGATACTAGTTACAGTAATTTCAACACGAAATGACTGTATCCAAAGATTAGTATAAAAATTTATGTCTCAATGTTCTGAATATCAATTCAAAGATTCATTTAATACTAAGGTTAGGTCGCAGCTGGCGCACGAGCTTTTATAACTATTATATTACAGTGCTTAAGTTATTAAGATTAAAAAACTCTTACGTACATTCCCGTAATAGTCCCTAAAAAGCTAAGAGGCTAGTTACTGTAGAAAGAAAGTATTAATCGTAAACCCAATAACAACTCTCGTTTATAATGAAAAACTGAAAAATATGTATCAAAGTTTATAGGGAGTTTAGTAAGGATGTTATAAAAGAACAGACCGTGACAGAAGTTGGTAGCTCATTGAGAGCCCAAAACCCCTTTAGATTCCATCAGTCGCCTTACGACACCCGCGGGAAGAGTATGGCCATATTCTTCGCTAAAAGTTTATATACGTAGTTTATTGTCTGTTATTTTATTATATTAATTTTTTTTTTTAATTGTTTTAAACTCAATTATTCGCAATAATCCAAGTTATTTTATTATAACAAATGAATCTTTTGAAACATTGTTTTAAAATCAATATCAATTATGTTTCTGCAATATCAACCTTCCTGGAAAACCTGAGACTACATTAATCCAATCTAATTCTAATTCTTTACTATACCTAGTCAACAGTAAGGATGTAACCACATTCTGAACACGTGCCTATATTGAATGTATGTAATAGATACATTTATACAATCATAAATTCATTCGATTTTATTAGGTAACAATCAAAAATCCAATAAAAATTAGTTGTAACAGTAGAGAAAGAAAGAATACAAAGGAAATTTGACTAAATATAACATTCTATTAGGTATATATTTTATTTACACTTCGTAGAAAATGCATTCGAGCCTTAGAAACATTATAAAAAGCAGAAAATCAAAATCAAAAATTCTTTATACATTTCTAGTCATCCGCGTTTTTCATTATAATCAATTTTGGGTAAACTCCTTTTATACCTAAGATAAGATCTTTAAGGTTTAATCCATAATCTTAGAATGAACATACATATAAGAAGTGCATTATATTTTTATGATAATAATACCTGATCCAAGATTGTACATCAAACATTCCTGAGCGGTCAGCGCTCTGCAAAATATTTTATTATTAGGAGAGCACTATAATTATTATTATATGACAATAATTTGTTAGTACAATCACGATGTATGATAATGAAGTCGAAAATAAACGCGTTAGCGCACTTTGTAATGAATTTATTATTATTGGATGACATAAATAGCGGGGATTAATAATAGAAAGCGCATTAAACTGATATATTTCTGGAATTGACTCAGGTGGTCCGGAGACGAGGACCACGTACAATTATTTTTGTATCTTGAATAGTTGACGAGACAGTCATTCAGTTTACTGGAGCCGATGATTCAAATATGTTAAGAACGCGCGCTTGAAGGTGTTATGGTAAAACTATGCTAGTCTTTACAAAGAAAGAATTCAAAATTGTTCGTCTGTGATTGTATCGTCGGATCTTCTGGACTTGCGTGTACGATACGTTGATTATTTCTTCTTACTAGTTGAGGGAAGCTTCTTAACATTGTATCCGCCAAGGCCTGTTTGGCTGCATCTTTGTCCATGTTTTTCTACTTTGGAGTAGTTCTGTTTCATAATGGGTCGGAACATTGCCCGCTTCGTCGTTTAAGACATCGATGTCTTGCAACTTCTCGAAGTTCTGCATCTTTTATCTCTTTATGTCACAGAAAAAAACCCTATCATTTTTCAGATAATTTATTTATTGATACAATACACTATTAAGGAAACTGTTAGAATTCCGAATGATGAATTTGATCTCAGTGGAGTTATCCGCGTTGTTTTGCTGAATTAAGAAATTTGTGAAAGGCAAGGCCCATACGCTCCATTTCTATCGCCTCCCAAATGTATTTTGGGAATTTCCATTACCAATACACCTAAATCAACCACTGAAGCACGAAATCCGAGTTATGAAACCATGCTGTCTGATCATCGCTGACACTAATTATAGAAATAGCTGGACTGATCTAGGTATTTTTAATTTTACACAAAGGTAGAGAGATTTTACAATTCCATTCTGTTTTAATTTATACGAAGTAGTTCATTCGCTATATCAGTGCCAACTGAAAGCCAATTGTAATAATTTATCAATGAAAGGTTTACTACTTTTTATATAAGAAAATTACAAGATTTATATTTATTTTTTACTTCAAAAACATAGTCTAATTTGACATTAATTCACTAAGATCCTTGTAGAATCAAAATTTCCAGCAAGATTGGTATTAATTTAGCTCAACTATTTTGAGTGATCGCTGACATGAAATATGGCCAACTCCAACAAACAGCTCCATTTGCTTCGAGAATCGCAAAATAATAGTAGTAGATACACTGTTTTGAGACAAAAATAGAACATCGCTATTAAACAGCTGTCGAAATTTATATATAACAGGTGTTGTGAGCGAACCAGCTTTGTTGGGATACCAGTGTTTACCGAGTGTCGGCCGCGTGTTTGTAAGTCAGTAGCTATGTGATATATGTATCCGGTCGAAAGTTCCTATTAAAATTAACATAACTAAAATTAGGTAACATAAATGTTATCTAATGAGTGGTTATAATTCTGTGCACTAAAAAGGGAATAACATATTAGATACTATTTACAACGCACATTTTAGAGTATTTAACATATTTTTATCCAATTTAACACATTAACCGCTTTTAGTACTTTATGTACACTAATTATGTCTCACATTTATAAGTAATTTAATCACATGGACTAACATATCTTAACAGGACCAACTTACGAACTTTTACAATGTCCACATCACTTGCGAATATTAACCAGCCAATATTCCCAATAACATCGATTACTAGCTTATTGTAACCCTTCCTTACAACGTCCTATTAGAGCCTAATTACAGATGTCACGGGTGACAGTAGCCACTTACGTACGCGTACATAAAAAAAACCAGTATCCCCTCGTCATGGGACGGCGGATTCCATCAAGCATAGACACGATCATTAAGAACGTTGCCTTAATTTCAGTTCATCGTCGCCTCGAGGACCAAACTTTCCCAATTTTTCCGTCCGCACTGTTCGACCTAAATTAAAACGAACAACACACATTAATCTTTGTAACACTGATTTGCCAACTTCGGCCCAAGCTGGGTTTACTCTCCGACTTATTTTTATAAACGTCTTCCTTAATCACAAAAACTTCACTAAACATACTGTCAGTCACGTACATAACACATGATTTAAAAATCCCACTAATATAACAAACGCCAAATTTTGTAATGATGTTCATTACGCTTTCACACAAAAATGTGGCTTGACAGTAATATAATTTATACATCAAAATAACACATAGGTCAAGTTATAAAAATTTTGTGTAATTGGGCCATAATATAAAGAATAATATTTGTCAATTTCAGTATTAAATCAAGATGAACATTGTCATTGATACTAAGCAATTAGTACTTTTTAATAATACACGACGAGGGCGAAGCCACAAGCAAAACCTAGTCCATTGTAATGTGTACGCGGAAATTCAAATCGAGACGATGATATTATCTTAATTTAAAACCTGTTTGAAGTCCGTTAAAAAGTACCGGCCTGTCTCGTCAGTTAGGATTCTTTAATCTGCATTGTGAAGACCTTCGTGTGCGTTGATTACCGCGACCCATTCAAGGAAATAGTATAAAATCAATTTAAACGTAAACAAACTCATGTACAACATTTATTAGTACACGCGGCAGCATTTGCCTACAAACAATATTGTTGTCACCGTGGGAACATCGAGTCACATTCATTCCGGTATTTATTTGCATTTATACTTGTTTGTGATTCCACATGTCGCCATTCATTCATAGGCTGTAACATCATAATATATTACATAGAATTTACATGACTGTCGATCGAGTATTTGCGATAAACAATATTTTCTGCGTAATGTTCATTCAGTATGTGACGCGTGTGGGTTATGGCACGCGCTCCCGTGTTAATCACATCAAGTATGCAATTGGATTATATTTGAAAAAAAATAAATTGAAAAAAAAAACTTTTGATCAATATAACGTACATAAATTTATAATAATTAATATAGAGAATTTATTCATCGGCTTTGAGCGCCTCTTTAAGTCTACTGAGGACCATAAATAAATGTAACGAATCACAGGAAACATCCACTCGGCCACAGCGCAGTTCACTCAGTTCACTGGCTATGTAATATAACTTCCTATAAATATGAAGTTACTCAAGTATACGAAGAAGGATTTGAGGTTTACCCACTGATGAAAACCTAACAATAAGACGTCTAAGATGGAAACGTAATGCTGAGAGACTATGCAAGAGATTTAATTTATTAGATAAAAGCGTGGAAGTGGACATCCACCGAGGTTATGGTAAATGACTGGATGACTGCCATGCCATGCCGTGATAGACTGAATTTTTACAAAAGAAACTAAAAGACCTATAGATATTCTATTACATCGAACTGTATAGATAGAGCTATTTATGCACTCACAAAAAGGACACGTAAGATAAGATAAAGAAGAGTAATATAATAAAGATTTGCTAAACTTTGAAAATAATCCCCTCGAGTCGTTTGTCAAGTCGCCTAGCGCCAGCAATAATTGATTGGATGGGATGTCCAAACACTGTCGTATTTAAAATACTATCTAATTATAGGTAATAAGCTTTTTTATTATAGGTACCGAAAATATGCTAATACTCTTTACACGCTCACCATACATACATTGTTTAACCATCACAGTGTATATTGTTGGCAGGATTAATGTAACCAATTAATCAATTTAAAACGCGGCCTGTCAACCGGGCTCTGCTGTAATGCACTTCACGTTGACGGTGTTGTGACACTGCAGCATTTATTTATAGTCATCATCATCAATCCGTTACGGTACTGCCGCCGACTGCGAGTCTATTCTGAGATGGACTTAGTTCATCGTGATGATCAGATGCGAGCTAATCATACACACTTGAACAGGTCACGTCGTCTAATATGAAAACCGATCATGAAATGGTATAATAGCAATAATATCAATACTAATAATACCTTTTTTACTCGTGTTTGTCTCACTCTTCCCCTCTAAAGAGTCTACTAATCCTCGATTAATCGTCACATGAATTATAGAAAATAAGGCCGAAAAGTTGAAATATGAATCCCTTTTTATAACAAGCAACCTATACGTATGATATGATATGATAGCCACCCAAAAACAATGAAAATGAAGGTTGATTAGTAATACCTTGCTGAAAAGTAAAATATCTCTGTATGTGAATCGAAACAAAAGTATTTTACTGTAGACTGAAAAAGTGGCGGTAACGCACCACCTGCTAATACAAACGATTTTTACCTCATAACATCTCCACAAACTTAGACGATTCAATCAGAACAGGAACAAAAAAAAATAAGAACGAAATAACGTACGTACGAAACGTTTGAAGAATTTAAGACAATAAGTATGTAAAAACACAAATTGTGAGACTATTTTTATAGAGAAGCTAAAGATATCTCTAATCTAATCAATTTATAAGTTACTTCTAACATGGATTAACCAACTGAGTCAAAGAAATCTTGAATTAAAGTACATATATTCAATTCTTTGTTCCTCTCATTGGTGGATGTGCCTCACAGCTATCGGGTTAATGGAGTATGGCATTGATACAATATGTTAGTATATGAGCTCGACGGGAGGTAATCGACAAAATCAATTAGGGATTAAACCAATGTGCGAATGTGTGCTGTATAATAACAAATAAATATGATGAATTAAGAGGAATTATGGACATAACTATTTTGTAAATTCCATTTGCATTGCCATTAACGTACTTTAAGTAAATTGTTGTTCTTCCTACGGTCGTGCTACTTACATAGAAGTACGATAAACACGTTTCTTCTAAATTATTTGAGGAAGTCTTGAAGTCAGTAGTTGTCAATGTAAAAACTAAGCGTGGTAAAAGGACGAGACTATAAATCTCTTTGTAGGGGGCGCCAATGTCTAAATGCCAATGGATGTAATCTACAGTGTCGAATCGATCTAGAATGTCCCCACGTTGCTAAATCTAATTCTTTCGTCTACATCATTGCAATCACTGAAGTATTATAGTAGCCATCGAATGATAATGAACATTTGTATCCAACTCTAAATACAGCTTTTCACCGCTATTATTATAAGACAGAAATAGAATTGGCGGCGGTTCCGCCACAGCCAAATTGAGAAACTTATTATTTGAAGCTACATTTACGAAAACAGTTGAATTCATAAATTAATTCATAATCAACAAAACGGAGAACTGTTTGTTGCGTTTAACGAAACTTCCAAAAATCTATCAAAGAAATTCTGAAATGCCAGTTGAAGATTGCGGGAAAACAAAATTACTTCTAAATGTACGCGCGGCTCACAAAAGACTACAGATGTAGACAATATTGCTCCCAATTCGTTGAAGAAATGACTTTTCCGATGAACTCGAGTTGTGATTACTTTGCATTTTAGCTGCTTCGACATATTCCGAGAGTGTTTTGTTTAGATACGATGTGCCACGACGCGGCACAGCATATACATAGCATATGTATACATGTCACAGATGTAGTATAACTATTGGCATCTGATTCAGTTTTGCAAACACGTGTGGCGCTGAAAAATAGTTTATTTATAGTTGTCTGTGCGTTAACATTATAGTATTTGGACGGTGCACCATCGTATTTGTATGCGGGTTCGAATCGAGGACAAAATTTAGTGAAATTGCTCCACAGCAATGAAATTATGTATGAGTTACTTATCTTATCTCATTCACTCTAACGTTTTTAGTTCTTTTTTTAAAATATCTCAGACAT
>DWOO01000043.1:0-11763 GCA_018251055.1 Ectomis asine | reverse complement strand
AGATTTCAAGAATAGCTTATATAAAACAGGCTGAAAGTAACTGTCAATAAATTAAATATTTAATTTATCCAAATCCTTTTTTATAATGAAATTATGTTGTAAAGTATACTTTACTCAATAGTTAGCAATAAAATGTTGGTTAAGTAAATAATTATTGTATGGTCTTCTTGTTTCCCATTTCCTCCAAAATATTCAGCCAAGTTTTAGACCTGTTTCAGACCTGACGAATTATTTATTCTACAATTATTTTTAAAATTAAGATATTATTAGATATTTGTCAGGATATTATAAAAATATTATCTACTTACATATTAAACGGAATATCTAAAACGATTCGACAACAAAAATGGCAGAGTAACGTTCTTGACAACTACTGAAAATGAACTGTCCCTTGACGCGATGTACTCGCCTTATCCTTTGGGTTATTATCATAGTTCTTTATTTGTTCTGTTTATAACAATATCTTTAGTTTATTAATCATAGTATAACATTTACGTTGTTAATGATAAAATTTACATAATTCACATATACTTTTCAGCAAGATACACCTTCGAAGAGTGACGACAAGGATAAGCGATGGATATTCGCGATGAGGCACGGCGAGCGTGTGGACATCACATACGGCCCATGGACCGAGTACTGCTTCGACAGCCACGGGAACTACGTGAGGAAGGACCTGAACATGCCACTCAAGTTGGGTAAAAGGTGAGTGAGACGTTTGTTTTAGGTCTGATTTGATCATTGCTGATTGCTTTTGCTGTTTTAAGGTGCATTTCATATAAAAATATAAATATTGTAGAGAGGTTACACTCTAGGCATTCTAGGTCTCGTCGCAGGTTACACTAAATAAAAATCATCGCGGAGATAGCGTGATTTACAAAGCTCGCATTGGCTGCTTTGTGACTCGCTGGTTTTGCGCCAGACTTTGGCGTACATGTGCGTGGATCATAACCCCTTTCTTCCAACGATAGCCGTAACTTATATTTTTAGCTGACTTTTGAATGGGTTGATGAATGTTCAAATGCTAAATTATTTTTTTCACACTTTCTGGTTTTTTATGTTCCTGAATACCGCTCTTGAAAATACAAAATTAATATTTCTATCTTTGTGCACTAGGGCGGGCGGCGCAGATTCGTACGCGCTGGACACGCCGCTGACGCGCGTGGGGCGGCTGCAGGCGGAGCTGGCGGGCGAGGCGCTGCGGGCCGCGCGCCTGCCCATAACGCACGTGTACGCGTCCGCCGCGCTGCGCTGCGTCGAGACCGCGCAACACTTGCTGCACGGTACGTGTGTGTGCACCGCACGGGGCGGCAGGCGGAGCCGGCGGGCGAGACGAGGGCAAAAAGTCCTCAGAGAGTAGACAGCACTACACCTATTTTTGTGAGCGCCTATTGGAGATTGACTTGCCCACTACTCTAAAAGATTTATGACGACACACTTTAGCGTACTATTAAAGTCCGTTGGCTGATGATATTGTATTTGAATGGCTTAATAACATAAGAAATGCATGATTCGGGACTCTACTTTTCGGATAACTTACTACTGTTTGCCCTACGCTTTTGTTTATGGGGAACTACTCACACTCACTCAATATATACTGTACAAAATATAATTTGTAGGTATGCATTAGTCGATATAATGCAAGCATTTTCCGACTCGCGTTTGCAAAATTTTTGGGTAAGTGTGATTTTTGAGGGCTGAATCCGCGCGTAACATGCGAAACATCGTAACATCCCTACGTATGCATGCGGAGTGTACTCGACGTACGTCTGCGGAACAACTACCTCTGGATAACGGGCAACGACATCGTAGTGACGGTTTCGATTATATTTTAGTCTGTGGAAGACAATATAACAAGAAGAAATAATACATAAATCGTAGAAGATAGAAAATTTTAAAATCGTAAACATTATATTATACATTTCAGGAATGGAAGCTGATCCTTCAGTGAAAATTAAGGTGGAGCCAGGGCTGTTTGAGTTCAAACAATGGCACATGGCCAAGGGATTAGCGCCCTTCATGACGCCGCAGGAACTGCACCTCGCGGGTTATAATGTGGACCTTAAGTAAGTGAAATAGCTCATAATGTCGTCTTTTATACCTTGAGTACTAAGACTTGCCTATTCCAGTAAGATGGCTGGCATTATACTATAATGCCAACACTTTTATTATAATGTCAACATTTTTAAATACATACATATCCTATATATATGGAACGACGTCCCTGAACTGCAATCATCGTGTTGAATCACGTGTTCGGGGATGAATGAAAGAGTGTGATTACGTGTGTACTCTTTAATGGGTAGGTCTTAGACACGACCGCCCGCAGCCCGACAATCCCGTGACTGGCGAGACGATGCATAATTCACATACATAAAATGCAATATCGACAAAACATAAATAGTGGTGTCCCTACACTATTCCCCCCTTTTTAAAAAACGAAAATATTCCCAAAAATTGTTAGTAGGTGCTCATAACTATATTAAAATTTCAAACTAAACAAAATGCCTAACGATCAAGTTACATCGCCCGCCGTGAAGCGTAGGTACGCTTGAATCGTAAACAAGATGGAATGTGCTGAATGCACAAATGCACAACATGAGCACTTACTTACATTACAATATAAATATACCTTTGAAATGTTGAGTAATACAAATAGAATTACAATTTTAGTTAACACATTTTGATTACACATTTTAAACACTTTCACAAAAAATTATACATATGTACGCACATACACAGTTATGCATATAACACTTGTGCAGGAGCAGGTGTACTCTCCGTTGGGTTGGCTGGCGGAGACTTGGTTGCATATGCTATTTGCTTACGTACCCAACCTTTTACATTTGTACCTGCTTTAGTACACAAACAGTAAATGATCATTAAGACCAACAACACCAACATTACAACCATAAAGACTTCGAATTTTTCCAATTTCTCCTCTACGTGAGAAGTATTAGAACCGCTTTGAGCAATGACAACGTGTTCATTTACTTGCTCCTTACTGATATTTTTTCCCATTGTTTACAAGTAAATTCACTACTTCGTGACTGAAATGTAATTAATTACAAAAATGTTTAAAATCGTTACTTATAACAATATTTTAACCTCATTACTAATTACGACATCTAAACATCTACTTAAGCATTCTTTAAGAATACATTAACTAAATCGTGCTACATAAAATGTAATTAATATATTTGTCTGTATGTCAAAGATTTTTTAACATAAGAAAGTAAAATTATATGTAGAAAACAATGTATATAAATTTGTATATAAATTTAGAGTATATAAATTGTAAAAGTAAAAGTATATAATGTGTAAAAAAATAGTGTATAAGTTAAAAATTAGGTAAATCGTATAGGTTTTTTAACAATACGACCTGATTTTGTCTTTTTAGTCATATCCTCACAAGTACTGGAAGTATCCCTGTACTGTGGTACTGCAGTTTCAGTTGAACATCTCTGAGGAGCGATGTCATTCGCCAAGAGATAAGCTGGTTTTAATCGATCTATAGAAATACTTACCTGTTTACCATTTATTAATATGACGTAAACTTTATTCCTTCTATTTATAACACGATATGGACCGTTATAATTAGGTTGAAAAGTTTTACGTAAAAAATCGTTTCTTACAAATACGTATTCTGTATTTATTAGATCGGGGTGTACAAATACTGAACGCGAGTTATCTAAACGTCTCGACATAGGTTTATATTTTTGAATTGTATGACGAAGCTTCTCTACGAATGTTTCTGGGTTACTAGTGGTGTGAGTTATACTGGAGTCGAAAAAATCTCCCGGCAGTCGTAGCGCGTAACCATATAACATCTCTGCGGCGCTTACACCACTGTCACTTTTAATAGCAGCACGCAACCCTAACATTACGGTAGGCAATTCATCTACCCAATATGATGAATCCAGGCGCGCAGTGATCGCAACCTTAAAAGAACGATGCCACCTCTCCACCGCACCATTACCTTGTGGGTGATAAGGGGTCGTACGTAATTTATTAATACCTAACAATTTCATCAATTCGCTAAATAACTGACTTTCGAATTGGCGTCCTTGATCGCTAGTTAGCTTTTTTGGACAACCGAAACGAGAAATCCACGTGGAATATACCTGTTGCGCTATTGTTGCCGCAGTTATATCTTTGATTGGTACGCATTCTGGCCATTTCGTATACCTATCAATAATAGTAAGGCAATATCTAAATCCTTCCGACGTCGTAGGTAGAGGTCCTACTATGTCGACATGAATGTGTTCAAACCTACCGCACGGTGGAAACGACTCTAAAGCGGAAGTAGTATGACGACTTACTTTTGCTCGTTGACATTGTATACATGTCTTTGCCCAATGCTTGATGTCGTTATTCATGTTTGGCCAAATAAATCTATCACATACCATTTTACGCGATGTTCGAATACCTGGATGACTTAGGTTATGTACAGAATTAAAAGCAATACGCCTAAATTTTTCTGTTAAATACGGCCTAACCTTATCTCTAGAAATATCACAAAAAATGAATTTTTCTGTAGACGGTAACATTATTTTTTTAAATTTTGTACTAGAATTATTATTATTTAACAATTCTAACAATTGAGAATCAGAATCCTGTTCCTTAGCGAGCTCGTCATAATCAATAATTGTAGGACAGTCAATCGTCTCAACACGAGACAACGCATCTGCTACACTATTATGCTGACCGCTAATATGTCTTATATCTGTAGTAAACTCACTAATATAAACTAGATGTCGTGTCCGCCTTGGTATGTCCTTTTTGCCACTAAACTTCGAAAAAGCATATGTGATAGGTTTATGGTCGGTATATACAGTTAATTGCCGTCCTTCGATCATATTCCGAAAGTGACGTATAGCTAAATAAATTGCTAACAATTCCCTATCGTAAGTACTATACTTGCGTTCTGTACTAGACATACTCTTTGAAAAGTATCCTAAAGGTGACCATGCGTTATTAATGCGTTGTTGTAAAACTGCACCCACACATGTATCAGAGGCATCGGTCATAAGTGCCAACGGTGCATCTATGACCGGGTGCGACAACGTGACTGCATCGCATAGACTCGACTTACATTTCTCGAACGCTTGCTCAGCAACCTGTGACCACACAACTGGTGTTTTGTCTTTCTTTTTTGATCCGTGTAAATAACTATGAAGTACTGATTGAGATGCAATTGCATTCGGAATATGGGATCTGTAAAAATTTACCATTCCCAAAAAACGTCGCAGTTCCTCAATAGTCTTTGGTTTAGGAAAGTTAATGATAGCCTTAACTTTATCTTCCAGTGGGCGTATACCCTCTGATGACACATGATAACCTAAAAAATCAAGTTCTGATTTTCCGAACGAACACTTAGCCACATTAATAGTAATACCATATTTACTAAATTGTTGAAATAATGACTCTAAATGTTTACGATGCTCTGCCTCGTCGTAACTAGCTACAATGATGTCATCTATATATGAAAAAATATTATTCCGTGCGCCGTCATCTAAACCTAACAAAACAGTATGGTGCATATACCTTTGGAATGTTTGTGCTGCGTTGCGTAGCCCAAACGTCATCCTCGGGAATTCATACAAACCGAAAGGTGTAATTATCGCTGTTTTTTCTATGTCTTCCGATGCTACTGGAATACAGTGGTATGCACGATTAATATCTATTTTAGAAAATATTTTTTTACCTGCCAGTAAATATGTAAAGTCTGATAAGCGCGGTATAGGGTATCTATCCGGCTTAGTAATAGAGTTCAATTTTCTATAATCGCCACATGGACGTATCTCCCCGTTCTTTTTAGGAACTACGTGGAGTGGGCTAGCCCAAGGGCTCTTAGATGGACGACATATCCCAAGCTCTTGCATTAAACGAAATTCCTCTTTTACCTTATTATATCTAGCCGGTGGTAACGGTCTAGATCGTGCAAACACAGGAGGTCCAATCGTTTCTATATGATGGAATACACCATGGCTAGGGATATTTTTAAAACATACAGGTTTAGTAATGTCATTATATTTAAATAATAAATTACTATAAGGATGACTATCCTCTACAGTTTTAACGGTTGGTTGTTTAAAATTGACTAAACATGCAATAGAATTTAATTTTGTTAAACTATCTATTAACTTACATGAGCTTAGGTCCACTATAAGTTGATGGTGTGCTAGGAAGTCCGCACCTAAAATAGGTTGTTTAATGTCCGCTAAAATGAATGTCCACACATACGGCCTACGTAAATTTAAGTTTAAAGTTAAAGTTTTAATTCCATGAGTCTTTATCACTGTTCCGTTAGCTGCATACAGTTTATAGTCATTACACTTGTTTGAACTACACTGCCTAAATTTCGACACTGGTAAAACTGATACATTTGCCCCGGTATCGACGAGAAAACGAAGTCCTGAATTTCTGTCCGTTACACAAAGGCGGTGACTCGGTGAGACCACCGTGGTGCAGCCATCCGCCGCTGACCGCACCGACATTAGTTTTTTTCTTTGCCGTTATGCTGCTGCTTACCCCATGCGCAAGGTTGTATGCATTTGTGAGCATCTTCCTTAAATCGGTAATGGTAGAAACATAGCCACTTTGGGTTCTTACGGCTCATTCCTTCTGCACGGCTACGAGAACTGGAACGTGAGAAACGTCGCTCACCTTCACGTTTGTATGGTCTATTTGTCCTTGACGTCTCCAAACGGCTTAACCGACTACTTAATTTAGCAATCTGCGCTTCCAAATTTCTCTCCTTGCTCGAAGAATCCTGTCTCACCTCCGTGACTTGCTGGACTTCCGCGAATCGTGTAGTTTCTATTACTTTGTCAGCCATCATTGCCAGCTTCTCCAAATCCGCCACTTCGCTCACAGTTAACACCGCGCGTACTGCTCCCGGAAGATGTCCCATCCACAGCATACTGAGTGTTTCGTCTGTGAACTTATTTCTGGCCAGATCCCGCATTTGTCGCAAGAGTTGGGAGGGCTTCTGATCTCCCAAGTCCAACTCCTTGAGCAGTTTTTGAACCTGCCGAACCTCAGACTCCTCGTAAACCGCTAGCAGTCTGGTCTTGAGCGCGTCATACTTCCTCGTCTCAGGTGGACTGAGCACGATGTCACTGACCTGCTCCACTTGGTCTTTGCTCAGTTTCGCTATGACCAAGTTGTATTTAGATTCGTCCGAAAGCTTCTGGTTCGCCACCACTGCTTCGTACTGCGCAAACCATAGACGTGGTGAATCCCGCCAAAAATTTGGTACTCGCGACGATACAGTAATTTGTGCTAAGGCAGTTTCCCCGGCTTCAAGTTTCACAAGCTGTGGCGTCAGTTGCGTCATGGGTTCTCACTCGATGTAACTTGAATTTTGATTTCAATCAAGTAGTGGTGTCCCTACACTGCGCGACATCCGTTTCGTACTTACTTACACTTAAAATAACTTTATATTAGTGCATTATATTGTATTGTAACATTTTATTATTGTATTCATTACAAATATGTCTTTTTTATATATTCACTATATGTGGATAAAACAGTGCAATGTATGGCAAGTGCCATACGACGCTACAAAAAACACACGAAAGCTAATAGAATGTGTCTTTCTTTTAGGCGTCAACAATTGCTACTAACGCGTAGGTTTATAAAGCGTTGAATTGTGTTGTAATTTTCCCAACTATGTATAACGAAAGTTTTCAAATGTAAGTTTTTTTTTACAATCAAAGTAAAAGATTATACACATGCCGAAATACAAAGTTCTTTAAACGTTCACAAAGTGTCACTGGACGGTTAATGGTAACATTGGAATTACGAGTAACAATCTCTTCCTCTCTTTTTGAAGGTATTTATAAAATTTTCGTAAACATATTTTTCTTTGATTTATGTGAAATTGATTACGTGCTTTTGTGTTCTTTTTTAAATCGAATTCGAACGACTGTCAACTTCAATTTATTTTTCGGCTAAATTCAATTGAAATAGATTACTTCGACAATAATTAATTGATCAATGACACAGTGAATACATAAAACATAAATTACCAATTTACCTTTTTACTGCAAGGTTATCTGAAGTAAAAACTAACACAGATTCAGCAGAACGGTCATCATATATGTATTACATATAGGAAAAAGTCTGTTAGAAACTAAAAATTCATGGAATATTAATCAATCAAAGTTATGGCACAAATTACTTCCTAAACAATTTAATATACGAATTTCTTTTCCTTTCCTTACCGCTTATTGTCGCTCATATTTATGGGAATTTGCTCAAGATTCTATTCTGAATTGTTACATTACATGAAAATGCTTCAGCGGTACGCTGTGGCTACTTTATTTGTACCGCATTGTTCTCGGGTCGGTGGCTCAAGTTAAGAGCCCGGCTTACCCGGACAAAGAGTGAAATATCCGAGAAAGCTTGCTTCAGTACAAAATTGTACCGAACATTTTTGCAGTTTTACAATTTTACAACAACAATTACCTGACTTTAAAAGAAGTCTTGCAATTCGAAGGTCTGTCTACCAACACAAAAGATATTGAAGTGAAACTAATGGAACATCTATATGGCAAAGGGTAAAAAAACATACTTATTTTTTATTTTTCTCTCTGTACATTTAAAGTAAGGTCTTTGTTGTTTTCTTAATCCAACTACAATAAGAGACAAAGGTTCTATTTATTTAAGCACGCAATTGGTTCAGAGACCTTACGCTGGTGGAGCGTTACGGAAAATGTTTCCAATTTATTTTAGATTAGCAGTTTCTTGCGAATTCTTCCATGTAATTTTAAGGGTCTCTCACCCCCAATTACCCGCTTTTACGAACATAATTCATATAAATAAAGTTTTAATTAAATTATAACAAAGTAACATCGAACGCTTTTCAAACAAATTATGGTATGTTCTTGCATCTTGAGAAATGTAAACGAAGGGGACAGGTGAGATCTATTCTCATCATCAGACGCACGTGTAGTAAATCATATCTAGTAAATTATATAAGCCCCCTTACGCACTAGCGGTTAGCCGTAAGACTGGCTAGCCGCGCGGCCAGCCGCTTTCACAAATTAATATGCAACCGCCTGTGATTGTACGCTTAACCGCCATGAACTTTCAACCGCGGTGGTTGCATGGAGATGTGGGCCCCGCTTCAGCTTCGGCGGGGTTTGCGGCGTGCCACTGAAGTTTGTACGTTTGACATGCGCAGCCATGAACTTCAATATAGATAAATTCATATTCGAAATTCAACAAGAGAAACTTTTTGGAGTTGTGAAGGAGCAGTTTATAAAAACAATTTATCTTCGTACTACTTCAGTTCTTGAAAACAACTTGCAAACTGACCACATTCTTTAAGTATTTCTAATAAAGGATGAATCCAATATAGTTTTTTTTTTCGTTTTACTTTATTTCGGTAGTTAAAATAGATAGCACAAGCTACTTCAATGGCGTCCATTTCTTTAATCGCAAATGGAACAAAGCAACAAGTTTTCGAACGGTCCAACCGCTCTCTCTATGCGGCTTCACGGCCGCTATAGCGGTTAGCCGTTGTAGCAACCGCTTCACGCGGCTGGCAGCTGTAACGAACCGCCTAGGTGACCAACCGCCAGTGCGAAAGCGCCCTAAGTCAAGATAAATGTAACGAGCACGAAGTCTAAATCTAGCAGCGTTGAAGAGTTCAATATCTGTGATGACATTAACTTGACAGAAACAAGATATTTAATTGTCATTATACAAATTAACAAACCTATAAGGTCAAAGCGATACTAAAATTACAAGGATTTTAAAATAGACTTCCTGGATCTATCGACACAATAAATATGTTCAATTTTTATGAATGCTAAGCTAATAAAATCTATAAAAGGATAAAGAGCACGCACCTTAGCATCCTGTCCCTTTTATCCGGCTCGATGCCAGTTTGAACGTCATGCGCCGAGAACTTCCAAAGAGCTTCGCTGGTCACCACACCGAAGAGCAAATCATATTTGTTTTGAAACAACCGCCTTCCACTGTCACTTCGCTTCATGTGCACGTAATTTTGATTCATATTGTTCAAAGGCCCGAAGCTGGGGAAGTCTCCAGTCGAGTACGCAGTTAGGAAGTCCTTAGCGAAATCTGTTTTAATAACTACTCCATCCACGGAAGGACCGAATGCTGTTAGGAAGTTCGGCGGCGATATGTCTATTGAGAGTAATTCTTCTATGCTGGCGTCACGTAAACAGTCTACTATGACCTCATGGTCTTTCGACATGTCTTCTGGTATACTGCAGTTCATATGTTTCGCTAATTTTAGAGAGTAGTAGACTGGATCGTCTACTATCGCCCACGAACTTAACGCAGATCCGGACAATAGTATCGATCTATGGAACAATCCTGTGGAAAAAAAATTGTGCTCAAATCTTTATGTATATAAAAATCTCGTGTTACAGTGTTTGTAACCAAAATCCTTCGAAATGTTGTGATCGATGTTAATTATTTCTTTGCGTATATTCGGCAGGATTGAGGATAGATCTTAAACAAATTGTATATACCTCTACCTATATCTATCTAAATGTTATATATCTCTAAGGATAAGGGTGCCCTACACCAATTTGTTATGATTTGCAATTCATATCACTCTCAATTTTTACTCTTCTACCGCCAATCTCCAATTTTTAATAACTTATATGTCAGCTAGTCAATGTATAACAATCTTCAAAACCATTCAAACATCGTAATCCACGAAATCATATGACTATTGTAATCTTTGTTAGAAATATAAAATCCTCTCCGCATCTTTCAGACATACGAATACTTCAATGGCTTTACGTGATCATGTTCAAAAGGATAAAATAATCCTACAACATTTAATATATCACTCATCCTTTATCCCATATTTTCAATCATAGATTTATTACATCGCCGAGAGCTCAAGACTCGTAAATATAGAATATAACGTACATGTGTCTATATTCAACCAGAGCTCCAGCTTTATTATAACATAGATGCTACGATTTAAATCCATAAGATAAAACTTTGGGAGATAAATGTAAAAGTGGCTCTGAAATTTTGACGTCAGATTTTAGGCCCTTTTACGTCGTCGATTACGCGGAACAATGAATTTGTAATGAGAAGACCGTCATTCATCTCGACGCTTACATGTAGAAATCATCGTTACGTCTGGGAAAGTTTAAAGTGAAGCTGAACGACTGAAGTACCTTATCTTATAAAATTAAATGGTATCTGAACGAGCTTTAAAATTTTTATGTCAAGGAACAGACAGTAACGACTTTGACACAAATAAAGCAAAAGTTAGAAGCGTAACAAAGACTGAAGGCGCAGTTTATTACTGAATAAGAGACTTGTTGAACTGACACGTTTGAGCTATTAATCGGAAAAAATATTAAAATGCAGTCTATTTTTTAAGTTCCTTAACAACTAATGCGGCGTTTATTTAATTAGATAATTTATAGATATGTCAGTATTTTGAACTAACGTTATAAAATATTTCATTTATGTGCTTTATTCAAGAAAATTATAAATATATTAAATTTTCTCAGATATCGATTGACTTTTATTTATCAACGTTACAAAGAATGTAATAAAATATTCCACAATTTTCGGAAGAAATTGCAATGTTAGCAATACTAAATTTATTTAAATATAACCTTCTAATGATGGAAGAATTCGTAAAGCTGGCAACATTGAATGTAAAACAAATGGCGCCCATTACTCAAAGTATAAAATCATGTATTTAAAACTTACTTCTAATATTTTATAATAGGGTTTAATAAAGGTATC
>DWOO01000042.1:0-11800 GCA_018251055.1 Ectomis asine | reverse complement strand
GCTAGGTAGCCTAATTTCCATTGGAGCAATGATTTAAGGTCGGTAGTTACACATGATGCGTATTAAGGCTGGTATATAGTAAAATAGGGTAGTATATTGTACACAGTTCATTCAGCATATCAATTACTGCATTTAATTTGTAGATAGCACAGAAAATGAATTTTATGACACGATAAAAAATGACACATGGCAAAGTGACCACTTTTCATCAGTTGACTCACATGCCTAAAGATCCTATGTCAGTAAATTAATCTTTCGAAGTAGATAATTAAATATGTAATTGCAATAAGAGCTCTGTACTACATTTAAAAAAAATTACGTTTTCAGGATGTTGAACCAGAAACTGAAACAAACTCGGAGTACGGCAGTTGGGCGACCGACAGCCGTTCTCAAACCAACTTTGTGAAGACATCAAAAACCTTAAACTTGAAGAAGACCCAACAACATTCCAATGTTTTGTCCACCGCAGTTCTCAATGAGGGAGAAATGCTAGGTCTTAGCCCCGAGCTGTGTCAAGATCTCATTGTACTACTCTCGGGACCAAGAGTCAAGACGCTTTCGTGGGATATGGATAAGTAAGTTATGTCGTCATAGTCATAATCTATTGTTCCACTGTGGGATGTAGGTCTCCTCTCGGGATGAAATGGATTAAGGTTATAGACCATCTGGTGGTCAAGTGTGAATTCCTACACCTTTGAAATTTTTTTCACGACTTTGGTCGTTCAGCTCTTCTCACGATGATTTCCTGCACAGTAAAACCACAATTAAATTCTGTAATATACATATGACTTCGAAAAATTAACCTAAATTTTTAAAATTTCCTTAGTTGTGAAAACATAAAGCTTAGTAAGTTAATTACTTGTTATGAACTTGTACTGATAATTTTCTGTGTTATCCCCTGTGGTAACAGTTAGCAATGTATTTATAATTGACCGGACGTAGGAATCATATTTATTACTTTAATTATGTATGTCGCCTGTGGGTGGTATTGAAGTACAGGATACTTATTGCTACCACAATTATGGCAAATGTAATAGGCAATCGTATTAACTCTTCATTAGGAATGTTGACTCAGTACATGTAACAGGTACATAGGTAACTAAAATCACTGAATCTAAAATAATATCTTAATAAACCTTATAATAATTTCTATTTGCAGAGAAATACTGATAGAAAATTGCCTATCATACATGGAACGGACTCATGGTGGCACCAAAGCTTTAACAACGGAACTAAAGTACCTCAACCTCAATCCTGATTCTTTCCAACATTTGCCAGAAGAAGAGGATCAAGATGAAAGTGATATTTACTATGGTATTGAAAAGGGTAAGTACAGTTAAAACATTTAGTCGGTTACAACAAAGCATAATTGTTCTAGTGCGTCGTTTAGTTAGATGTTAGATGAGTAAAAAAACTATTTCTAACGCAGGCTATGAACATCTGGTGGAATTACAAGATCCGGAAGAGATATGGGAAGATGCACCATCTGATCCCGAAAGAACGGAAAGTTGCTATAGTACTGATAACGAAAAGTTAATTCCTATTCCAAGTCGAAAGAAGAAAGTTAGGCAAATGCTTTCAGATAGTTCAGATAATGAGGAAATGGATCCTCTCAGTCAATTTGTGCCTAAACCAAAACATAGATCTCATAGTAATGAAAGAAGTAAAGAAAGGTCCAAAGAGCGTAGAAACGATGGAAGCAAGGAAAGAAAGAAAAAGGAGAAACATCAGAAGAGCGGAAACACAAATAAAGGGAATATAAAGAAAGATTTAGATGATATAACCATTGTTGATGAGTGTGATCCTCTCACAATAGATACGGAAAAGTTAAATATTAAACCTAAGAAGGAAAGGAAAAAGAGAGAAAAGAAAGAGAAGAAAGATAACAAGGGTACAAAGCCGAAAAAGTCAACATCTAGTGCTTTATCGCGTCTTGTTGGCAAAAAGGTTATTCGTGTACCTGCAGCCCACAGTATGCAAGAGCAAATGACGAGCAGAGAAACAGAGACTGATTTTAATAATCAAATATTCATTACCGACAGCGATTACGATAGCCAAGGAA
The DNA here is from genome assembly GCA_018251055.1 of Ectomis asine. Lineage (NCBI taxonomy): Eukaryota > Metazoa > Arthropoda > Insecta > Lepidoptera > Hesperiidae > Ectomis > Ectomis asine. The sequence goes on along the minus strand of DWOO01000042.1, from coordinate 9,738 downwards.
AATCATCAATAGCATCTATGCACACAGATGGTAATGACCCTGATGTGTTATTTGACGGCCTCTTCTCTATGGACGAAATTAAATCCCCTGAAAAAGCAACAAATAAAGTGTATGACAAACCAAACAAACTTTTTTTAGATACCATGATCAATAATAAATTAAAGGTTTCTCGCAATGTATCAGTGAAAAATTTTAAGAGTAAAGCAAACGGTAATGAACAAATAAGGCCGACATCGGCTTCTCCAATCGCCATGCGAAATATCAATGAAGTTTCTTGCTCATCATCTCAAAGTAACCTAAGTTTGCCTCAAAGTAAACTCAAGCTCAATATTAAACGGCTTATAGAATTTAGAAAGCAAAAAAGTGCGAATGATTTAATAAATCAAACAAAACCTGGAACACAAGCAGAACCTTATCGGACTAGTTCTGTGAGCAAAAATATGCCAAATCCATACGAAATGGCTAAGAGAATAGAAAATGGATCTCGAATTCAGTCTGGATGTCCAAAGGCCATATCGGTTCCAAGCATTCCTAAGATATACATAAGTAAAGAACAAAGCGACCAACTGAATATCTTAAAAAGTGGTGTCAATAATTACATGAATAAAAACATGAATGTGGAGTTGGAGTCATCCCCAGTTAGAACAGGATTGAAAATAGCACCTCTGAATATTAATAATGAACCAAAATCGATTAAATTGAATAGACCGTTGAAGCCCCATTTACATAAAGTTGAGAATATTTTTTGTACTTCATCTCATCAGAGCGATCCTGTCAAAGTTAATAATACTAATATAACGTCGAAACTAGCTCAGCAATCTAACATGAATCAAAACACTGCTTGGAAAGTTCCTGCTAGTACGGAACCAAGTAATTTAAACGATTTTTTGAAAGAATTACATCGATCCATAAATGCGGGAGTGAGCGCTGGTGCAGATGGTGCTGTATCTTCTTCTACTCCTTTAAATTATTGTGCCAAACAAATTAAGCCTCCTAAGAAAGTAGAAAATGTACCGAATACTTTCGCTCGTCTCAATTATATGCATAAAAATAAACAAGGTGATAACATAGCCAAACAAAACAATGATCAAATGACGCAAAATAGATTACAAAAATCTCGCCATCCACAATTAGTAGAAGACAGAGGTATTATAAATTACAGCAATGATGCATTATTGTCTCGGTTTGAAAACACCACAATAAGAAAAGTAGAAAAACCACCGCAAAGCCTAGTGAATTCTCCGATTAATAATCCAAATATAACAAAAATTTTAAATTCCACTCATGGTGTTATAAAGAAAACAGTTTGTTCTGGAGACAAAGTAGTAAAAAGACCGATTACGATGCCTGCCCAACCCGCTACTAATATTTCAACACCAAAGACCACAATGTTAACAGACAGTGATCAAGATCAACTTCGTCTTTTGTTACGGCAGCAAAGTAAATTGAATATTACAAGACCTCAATTTAGGTCTGAAGTTGTCATTAATAAAGGAGCAAGCGTTGTACAAGTACCAAAAAGTGTCGGTGGAAATACGCCACAAACTCTACAAAGTGTTGGTCATCGAAGTCCCGAGGACGTTCATAATCAGATACAAGGTCGCCAATTATATAATAAATCGATTCACGAACCTCAAATATCCACACAAAATGTGTCTGATTTTCAACCACGAACGACCAATATACAGGTTACAGAAAAATCTATTAATTATAATACGCGAAATAAAAGTATACCTGTTCATACGAAAGATGTTAAACAAAATCCTAAAGTGGACGATAACACGAAACAACAAGATTGGGAAAGAGTTATGGATGCTCTTTTATCTCATAAAACTCCAAGTCGCGGTCCAAATGCGCTTGATATGGTACTAAAGAAAGATTCAAATCAAATACAAAATAAAATGTTACCTGAACAAAGATTTGAAAATTTTGATTCAAATACAAATGTTAAGTCCAACATAACTAATGCTAATGCAAATCGGAAACAAGAAAATGTTGACCATAATGAATCTGCTTTAAAACAGAATTTATATGTCAACCAACAGAAACCAAGAAACACTGTATCTATAGAAAATAAGCCTTTGTTAAACAGTATCACACCATTAAGAAACAATGTAATCACTTCTACCAATAATACCCCAAATGTGATTATTACCAACCAAATTATTATTAACCCTATTGATCAAAGTTCCACAAAGAAATCCAACCAAAATATTATCAAAAAATCCAATAAAGTTCCAGAAGTGAAATTGCCTTTGGAACTTTCGAAGAAGGAAGTAAATAGTGCTGTGCCACAAACAATAATATCCAACATACCCAGCTCAGACTATGATTTGCTAGATGAACTGATGGATGATGACCTACGACAGGAAATAGGCGAAATATCTTCGGACGAAGAAAGTTTTACGACGCCTAATATTGTGCCAAAAGCAAGTAAATTAAAAACTTATACGAACAAACCTCAAGAAGAATCTCGTGCTCCCAATTCTTCACTCAGTGTCTCACAAAAACAAAACCAATGTGGGTCAAATAAACAAACGAATCCCTCGGCGCCATTGGGCAAAACAGCTAGGCCCAGTTTTGAATTTACGAATTTAATAAGGAATAAATCTGTACATATATCTGGGCTACAAACAGGACCTGTCCCGAAGGGTGTTGACAATACGCATATTATAAGGAATAAACCAATACATAACACTATGTATGTGCCTCAAAATAAAAAAAATCAAGCCAAAATGCAGCAGGCAAAGACATCTAACGCATCTAAGCACCATAACAAAAAATCTCAATCCACTCCAAAAGATGATAAAGCAAAATCAAATTTTGTTAACTCTGCATCGTCCAAGACTCAGCAAAATAATATTGATTGCAGTCGGAACCTCGTCAACAACAACATATGTCCTTCAACAACGGTAAATGAAAACACCGGAAACGTTTTCAGTTTTCCAAATCAACAACCTGATGTGCAAAATGTAGTTCTTTTAAATCCGGAAATGCTTTATGACCAAATGACTGCAGATCCAGTTAATGAAATTCCGGAAAGTTTGAATCCTCCTGTATGTAATTTGAATTCAAGCGCATTCGTATCGATCAACGCTGTACCCAATTTATCACTGTACGGCTCTCAATTTGATGCGCCTATTATCAAACCACTTATCATTGGTGACGTTACAACTATTCCAGTTACAAAAATTACTACACCATCAATTATTAAGTCTTGTGACAGCATTACACAAGTTGAAAGTGTCCCCACAAACATCGTTAACAATCCTAATATAGAAAAACCTTTTGTAGAATATACAGATCATAATACTACTTCAGATTCCAAGAACAATCGAAATATCTCTATGAATGTCCATTCAAATTCCTTTGATGTAGAACGTACCGTATTAAATGACTACGTCGATCAAAATGGTAAAATAATAAATGATATAGAAGTAAACGTTTGTTCTTCTGAAGTTCAAGAAAAACATACAATTTATACACCTGAGATAATAAACTCAAAAAAGTCCGGGTCGAATTACACCATTGGAGATGAAATGAAATCTGATTGTCAGAAAAATCGAGAAGATTTTATAAAAAGTAAAAGAACAGCAATATTAAATAGACAACACCACGTTATCAGCAATACAGATGCTATTCCACTGACATATGCACCAATAAATGTTTTCAAAGTGACAGAACCGATTCAAAATGAAGCAAACATTATGTCTACGTACTCTAACTCGCAAGCTATGATAGCATTGGGTTTTGGATCGGAGGATATTGTTAACCGAAGCAATGATATGGTTGTATTGGACAAGAAAGAGAAAGACACTATTTCCCAATTGTTAACTATTAATAGTTCAGAAGAGCAGAACATCAGTCAATGTGCAAAAGAGGCCAATAAAAATGATACTAAAATACAACTAATGAGATTGGGTTCGAAATCATGTTCCACTACAAGTCATCTGCCAAAGGACATTACCAAGGATATTACCGGTAAAAGTAACAAGTTTATAGTTCTAGACTATAAAGATAATAATATATTTCATACTTCTCTCACTGATTATTCAAATGATTCAAAAAAGAACAATGCAAATGTTGCACAAATAGAAGAAATCATATTGGATTTTAAATCAAGTTCCATTGCAAATAAACCCGTTAACATCATTGATAAAAATGATGATCAGAAAGAAAATGATGATTTGCAACCGGCTAATGAGACCAACATAAGTGATGGTTTAAAATACAGAAAGACAGAAGAAAGAATGAGTGATACAACTGAATGTAACAGAATAAAGCTACGATCCTTTAATAAGCCTGATAACATGTCAACTTTATCACAAGAAGTCCCAGTACTGGACATGAAAAATGTTAAAACGAAGGTCAAACTAAAAGTTAAGAAAAACAATGTGGAGAAAAAGGAGAAGAAAAATAAAGTATCGAAATCCTTGAAAAGAAATAAAAGACGCTCAACAAAAATGAATAAAAACACGAATGAAGATGGAGTGCAAGAAATAAAAGATTGTAATAATCTGTACCAGTCAGAAAATATTATACCTGCGTTAACAATGAATGTCGATATAGAAGAGGAACTTGTAGGAGCAATCATATGTAAAAATAGTTCTATTTTGGATGATGTGATAAAAACTACTGATGTTGAGGACAGCATAAAAATTCCTCATAAAGACGATACGCAGCCTAACATATTAATAATAAATGATAATACACAAATTGCTCAATGTCATCAACATATTTTAAATCAAAACAAATTAGAGAAATTAAATTACAATAATATTCCAGCAAGGAATATTACCATAAATACGCCAAATGTCAAAATATTGTCTAATCAAATTTATACTATAAATCCTGACAAGACGAATGGACACAATTTAGCGAATGATATCGGTGCTCTTGAAGCTCAGGGCATCGAAGATACAAATATTTTAAATGACGGTCGCTTGTGTAAAAGTAATGAAATCGGGAAAAATAAAAAACAGTCCGTGCAAAGGGAACCGTCCACGGGCATAAATCAGACATGTGATAATGCAAGTACATATTGTGAAACCGATAAAAACAAATTAAAGGTAGCAAATCAAAAGACAAATTTATGCAATACTATGTCAGAAAAAAGTGAATTATCTGAAGCTTTAAAAGACTACATTAAGATTGCAGAGATGCCGAGAAAGCCAGGTGACGATCCTTTGAAAAGATGTATCAGTATTAAATTAGCAAACGGTAATTGCTTTAAAGCGACAGTGTCGGGGAAGCTGCATGTCAATATTGATTCATTATTCAAAGATCCTACCATAAAAAATTTACTAACGAACAATATACCTAGCGATGCGAGGTGTGTATTAAACATTCAACAAATGGGTTCTACAGCTGATAGTAATATAAAGACACATGTAGTCTATCGTAATAAGAAATGTTTCGAAACTATTAATTTGATCAGTGATGACGAAGAAGATATGGAACCACAAACATTTAAGACAGAATTTGGAAAATATAAGATACAACAAACCTTAAGAGAAAATATTTTCAATAAACATCAGATTAAGTTTTCTCAAAAATGTTCTGTAAAATTACAAATATGTCCAATACCATCGTACAATTCAACTTCAAAATTAGAAAAAAATAACAACGTGAAAGTAAGCGGTGCTGATAATACTATTCTCAAGAGACCGACAATATTGACAGAAAAAGATTCGTATAAACAAACAACATTTCCTGTAGACAATGAGTTACAAGTTATAGAAATTGATGACTCATCAAATGAATCCTTGGACATTAATAAAGGAATATTAGAGGGCGCCATACAACAAACATTAAATGTATCTGAAAAAGTTGATGTGGACCTTACCGAATTAAAAGATTCATTATTTAAAGATTTGTGTGTCGACATGAATAATACAGTGAAAACAAAGGATACACCATTAAATGATTTCTGCGGTGATATAAATGATACTGAGAAAATAGAACACAAAGCAGTAAAAGTTATGAGTGATGACAAGAAGAATACCGGTAACACAAAAGAAACATCGGCAAAAGAATTGTGTGTTGGCATGGAAGATACTGTGAAGACAAAAGAAGCATTGTCTATTGGTAATGCTTACTGTTTATCAGAAGATAATATTACTAACGATTCAATATCGGAAAATCTGAGTAGTGATACGGTTAAAAATTCTATTTGCCAACCTACAAAAAACACTTTGTTTTGTAATGGAAGTGAATCTAAAAATGAATCAGTATTAAAATATAATGAAACATCGAAAATGTGTCAACTTAAAATAAAGAAATGTGACGATTTAGTAAAGCAGTATCAACTTGTAAAGATTAGCAAACCATGTTTTGTATATTTAGAAAGGTGTGATAATATGATGAGAAAGAAGTCTACGAAGGAATCAAAAATCGTACCTGAACTAGAACGTGAAGATTTAGTAAACCCCAAAGAACTTGAATTAAACGAAACTAAAACTACATCTGTAATAAGATCTGATTCACCTCAACGCTCTTTGGTACGAAGCGATTCATTTTCAATTCTTAATGATTTCAGTCTTGACGATCAGTCAGCGAAATCGAAAGGCTATAAAACTACAAACGATAGAACATCTAAATCTAATATATCTTATGAAGATTACGGAACTTGTCATTCTGAGTGGTTTATTACAAAATTACAATTTCATTATTTGACAATGCAAGAGCAAGATAATTGTGCCATATCTGATGACATTTCAACGGACTATGACAGTGATCTAGAAAGAAATATGTCCGCATGTATAGCTGATAACAAGGCAATGGAGCTTTCAGATAAACAAATTATTCATCTGGTACCTAGTCTTCTCGATTTAACTTTGAGTTGCTTAGAAAAGAACAATTTCTTAAAATACACAAATTCGAGCAATACGAATATGTCTGGTTCTTTGAATAATAGTAATCTTAAGAGAAAATTAAATGTATCGGATGATACCAGGAATGACATAAAAATTCTGAAACTGGACAATGAAATTAAAGGCTCAAAGGGAAATTCTTTTAATAAGAAATCTTTAATTTCTAAGGGAAAGGAATATGAAGTTGAACCAGAAAGCACTCAATATGACAACAGCAATTTAAATATTAATTCATTTAATTTTAGTAAAGAGAACCTTATAACTAAATATTCAACTCTTAATGATATCCAAAAACGTTCAGTAATTCCTATCGAACGAGATGTGGCCTATTTATCATATAATGTCAATAAAGAACCAACAACTACATATAAAGGAATATTTATAGAAACACATAGCACGACAGATGTAAATGTTTCTTCTACGTGTGATGACAATGAGAAAATATCTGTAGAACAAGACACTCATCCGAATCCTGAACTGGCTGAATCTGTCCAACTTGATGTAAATCAAGAAAATCTCACAAATGAAATCATATCCGATTCGTGCAGTGAAGTATGTTCCCAACAAAATAATTTGTCAACTGGAACAGAATTAGAGAATATAAAGCATACACAAGGCCTAAATCTTTCATCTCCACTTAGAATGAGCTGCCTTGAAATAGGCATGAATACACAAGATGATGACTATGGTGTGGACGCAAGCTCTGAAGAGCATAATGACGGTGTGTACTCTGATAGGGTCAATATAGAGCGAGACAAAACGTTATTAAAAACCAAGCAAGAGAAAATGACAGAATATGGAATTGATACAAGCTGCTTACATTCAACTAATTTTGCCTTGGATATGAAATCTGAAGTACAATGTTTAGAACCACAAAATGAATCCATGTTGAACTCAAATAAAGATACTATTACTACTAAATCTTTTAGTGAAACTCAAATTGCCCAAGGATATATAAAGATCAGTGATAAGGATGAAGAAATCTTTGACAAAAATGTAATGTTAGATGTAAATGCTGTTGAAGATTCTGAAAACGTATTGTCGAAGTCTCTATATTCAAATTCAACCCATATAAACACGCAAAAATCTGATAATCGAAAATCGTTATTTGATGAAAATATTGTAGGGAACATCGAATCGGTGGTGGATATAACTAAAAACATTCCTAAACATAAAACTGCTTGTATTGTGCAGGATACGGTGATGACTGATATGAGTATTGTTGAAGAGGGCACTGACAAAAAATGTGTACTAACCGGTGACGAAATAAGTGTAAATTTCGACGATACAAAAAATAAATTAGAAAATGATTGTAACGTGACTAAATGTGACGATTTCAAAGAAATCAACGAAAATTCGAATGAAGAAGCGTGCAAACGGAAAAATTATCCGCACAGTGAAAGTGTTATCATGAACAGTTACGATACCGCGGACCATTCCTGTCATGACATATCCATTATCGCTCCTGAGAGTGAAAATCAAGATAATAACACCGTGCATCATTCCTGCCATGACCTCGCCGATATTCCCCTTGAGAGTGAAAGTCAAAGCCAAGTATGTGCAGAGAATGTTGATAAAATCATGACGAATTATTTTAATGAAGAACAAATCGTTGACCACAGTTCAGGCAAAAAACTAGATCCGGAAATTCAAAATGATATAGACATATATAAAAAACATATCACTGTTAAAGATTTAGGTTCCGATAGGGACAAGGAATATGCCCCACATGATTATAATAATCAAATTAATAATTGCATCAATTCTGAAGCTATAATCATAACTCAGAACGCGAACAATATTAACGAAACAACTACAGATTTGATTCTTCAAGAAAGGTTCAGTTCTCGAGGTCCAGTAAAACAAGGAATTCAAGACACAAATAGCAATGCAGATGTCTTAAAAAACTCAAGCATTGCCGAAATAGAAAGATCTGATAAGAATTATGATAATCCTGGTACTTCGCCATCTAATTATTGCATTAATATGACAAGTATGTGTGTCAATACTGACGATATAATTTCAACTCGCAATTCTATGGAAAATTTAAATGACGTTGTATCGAATTTGGTACCACAAGATCATTCCTGTTCTACACAGTCTAATGTCTCTAATGATGATAAGAGCTTGTTGGATACTACAATAATAAGTTTAGAAAATTGTGCAAAACTAACATTATATACAGCTCAAAGTAATGATATGGGAAAAGAAAAGTTATGTTATTCAAATAAATATAAAATACAAGATTCTGAAGTAACGAATACAATAGTCCAGGTGACGAATGACAATAATAACGATAACACCAATATCATTTTAATACAAAACACAGATAAGCAACATGTGTTGGGTGAAGATCATACTCGGTTACATGACCAAGAAAATAATTCCCTGCCCGATATATTAATTGGCGAAAACGATGATAATGTCTTAATTAAAACCAAACTTAGTGAGGCTCCAGCTCCTAAAAATATAACACTTTTATATGAAAATGATTCTAATATTGTATTAAAAGGTTCTATTGTAGAAGATCCAGTAGTTGGGACTTGTTATGTATTTCCCATATTGAATTCTAAATTATTTAGATCTGTTGTTAGTGACAACAACGAAACTATTGAGGGTACAAACACAGATACATATTATAATCGTAATCAATCAAAATCAGAAATAACCAGCAGTCTAGATGAAGATCTTTTTGTTATTAAACCAAAGGCTACATATTCAAAAATAAATTTCAAAGAAAATTATTTTTCAAAAGTACTCAGTTACAACGATAAACAAAAAAGGTGTTTAAAACGAAAGATTGAATGCGTAGACAGTAAAATCAACCAGAAAAAGTATCGAAAAGGGAAGAATATTGATTACCCTA